>PVJD01010112.1:0-56390 GCA_004026545.1 Mormoops blainvillei
CCACCAATATAAAAGGAGTGTCTCTTTGGCTTGCTTTTTATCCAATCCCAGAGGTTTTCCCTGCTTGGCTCTCTCCCACCTCCCGAATCTATCACCAGTGGATTTCATGTAACACCCTTAGGGTTCCTCCTGTGATTCTAAAGAACAAAGTAAGGGGCAAAGCTGCCACTCTCCCAAGCATTTTCTCAATCCCCTGAGACCTGGTCACTTTGGCTCAAATACTCATACAAACTCTTACAGGTTTGGATGTGTCTTAACGTTGACAGCACCAAACAGGTATAACGTCACCGGTGGTCAAAGCAGTGTTGTCGTCACCCAATGTCGCCCTTCAAAGGTATGACAGAGTAGGGGGCATGGAATGAATGCTTAGTGATGAATCTGTAGGCATCTCTGACTTTTCTGAAAATCCCGTGAATCGCTGTGCCGGGGGAAGGGTTCTCTGCCTGACTTTGAACTGTCCTCTGTGTCTTCTTGGGGCTCTAACACCCCCACGCATTGAGAATCTCTAAGAGAAAAGAGCATTTGCCACTAATTTGTTCCCGTGCCTGACTACTAATATTCCCCTAAAGGGTTGGGGCCGGGGGGCGGGGCGCCAGCCCTCCCTGAAACATTCCCGAAGTTAAACTGGGCAAGGCTGGTGAAACTGGGTGTGAGGTTGGAGCTCGAGGGATGGTCCCACAGGAGCACCCTAAGCCACATCCTGGGCACGCTAGGGCAGTACTCCCCTAAAATGCAGGTCACCCTTCCTTCTTTGGAAGAGACAGTACCATACGAAGAGCTCAGGCCTGAACTGGATGATGTGAGCGTCTCCATTACCACAGATCACCTGCAAAACTACCTTCAGTGTCGCTCCTTGGACTCAAGGATACAGTGGTTCAAACTTAGAGTCAGTGTCAGGTGATGTTAGTCTAGCTTCTTACCACATGTATGTTATAGATACATATCCCCTACACACGTGTGTATCATAGGCATGTACGTGCAGGCATATATAACATAAGACATTACATATATAATTCATTGCTATCATAGCACTTGTGACATATGGATTGCCACTTGGGGGTTAACCTTATACATTTTTAAAAATTGATTTTAGAAAGAGAGAGATATTGATTTGTTGCTCCACTTACTGACTGATGCAGTCACTGGTTGATTCCTATTGGTGCCCTGACCGGGAATTGAACCCACGACCTTGCAGTATGGGGACGATGCTCTAACCAACTGAGCTACCAGCCAGGGCCCGGGGTTAACATTAAAATGGCCCACACGTTTCAAAGAGAACTGCCCGGTAACATACAACACACTAAGTAGGCCTTTGTGAGGCCTCTAAAAATACTGTGGCCAAGTGTCACATAAGACAGATCGTTGGCAATTTCAGACCTCAAACAAAGGCTCCCCGCGGAAGGCTTTTCAAAAAGAAACCATGATCAAGCAGACCATTATCCCCTAAGCCCAGCTCAGAGAGCCATCCGTAACCTAATCCTTAACATTGGATTCTTCCCTAATGGGTCCTACGGTTTCCAGGTCACAGACAAGAACCTGGGGTTGCTGCGGGCAGTGGGAAGCGGTCACAGAACAGCAGCCCAGTCCCGGCTTGGGGACACTCACCAAACACAGTCCTGGCCGGAACGGACTCCCGGTTCAGCCAGAAGGAGACCTGGGATAAGATCACGGTCATTATGCAGGGAAGATAGGTCTGGATGACAAAGTACCCGATCTTCCTCTTCAAATGGAAATGAGCCGTCATGATGGTGTATTCACCTGCAAATAAGTACAAGGGACAGACGCTGCCGTCGGCCACCCAAATTCTGGCCACCCCTTCCCCCCACCTGGGCCCCCAGCTTGTGTCCTGTGTCGCCGATCCTGATCTCTCTGCACGTCTCACTGCACAAGTGTTTGTGTGGTCTGGGCAAAGGGGAGGGTGAGGGTGCGTGGGTTTCTTAATGGCTAGTAAGGTGTAAGTCTTCGGACCTCCATCCTCTGAAGAGCCTTTTCGTGTGGGTGCTTTTCCTGGGAAAATCAGATGTCAGTGCTGTCCTGATCCGCCTGGCAATCTGTGCCCCCTCCGCCCGCCCCTGACCGCGGGTGCCCTCGGGATTGGGGATTTAGCCTCTCCATGTAGAAGAACCGGGGACTTCACAGAGCCCTGTGGTGTGTGGAGGGGTCTCGCCCTGTTTCCCAGCCAGGGGGCTCCCCGCCCCCAACAGGTTCTGTGCTCATTCTGAGGCAGGGCGACTACTAAGAACGGTGGCTTCTGGAGGCCTGCGTCTTGGGGGCCCCTCTCTTCCCGCCACCCGCCGGCCCGGGACCTCGGGCCCCTTCCGTGGCCATGCCCCAGCGCCTTCTCTGCATCTGCCTGGCCGTGTGGGAGGCCAGCGGGGACCTCCCGTTCATTGCTGAGAACGATGCGGTGCTGACGCTGAACTGGTAAGGAGCCCGGGGGCGGGGGAGGGTGTGTGAAGGGCTGTGCGGGGGAGGCTCCGTTGCCACCCAAATGTGCACATCCCCCGGGAGATGCTTGGAGGAAGAGTGGAGTTGATCTGAGGACAAGAGGAGTTTGGCTGCCCTGTAAGGAGGAGATGGTGTGGCCGAACTCGAGCGACAGGGAGCTCGGTGCCACCAATGCAGGCCCCACGTGGCGCGCTCTCGGGGGTGGTCTGCCAGCGGTGGGGGCGGAGCGGGGGCTTTTGAGGCTGAGGATAGCACAGCCCCCACGCCTGCTGTTGGAACTGAAGCCCAGGGCTCAGCAGGGCCAGCTGAGCATGGGTCCCAGTGTGCCTTTTGTCACAGCACGCCAAACGTCAGAGGTAGACAGAAACTTTGGGGCCACAGGTGGCGAAATCAGCCCCCTACAGAGAAGGACACAGCAGGTTTTCACCAGTGCTTTGGGACAGGCTGTAGCAGGCCCCGGGCCTGCCACCCTCCCACCTCCAGCCCCAGGCAGGTGACGAGGGACCAGAGGGCTCTGTCTGTCCCTCCCAGCAGAAAATATAAACAGGGACACAAAGAAACCGACAAGCAAGTGTAGGAGCCACAGTGGCATCTCATTCCCTCCCTGTAACGCCTGAGGCCTGAGCCCCGGGGGAGCTGCTGTCCTGTGTCTCTGCAGGAAGGTTTGAAATGACCTCCCTAGTTTTAATTCTTCCTTGGTGTTGTTCTCCTGACTTTGTTTCATTTTTGAACTGACGGCAGCAATATCAGATGTCACAAAGAAAAGGCCATCTTTTCAGAACGCAAACAGGGGCGGGAACGTCATCTATAAAATTGTGCTGAACTGTGTGCAAGAACTCCCAGGGGTAACATCTCCCATTAGCACCACCATTCTTCACCTTGCATTTCTGCCAGACGGTCTTCCATAAAATAGCACATTTCCTGTTCTTTTGCACTAAACTTGCTAACCACCGGGTGAGGCTGCTGTCCTGCCCCCCAATACCGGCCAGGGTCTCACCTGTCCCCAGGATGCTTAGCAACAGTGGGTAGGGACACAGGTCCATGTGTTTTCTGTCACTCCCCGGGGTTGGTGGTATTGAGAAAGGGGTGCTGACCAGGGGCTCCCCTGAGGGTGTCCTCTGGGGATTAGAACTCACGCTGTAATCAGGGCTCCCTCCATCCTGTTACTCTTTTCTCCTCGGCCGCCTGGAGGCTCTGAGCCCTGTCCTGCCCACAGCCACACTTTGTGACCCTAACTGCTACCACTGGGCCTTGAGTGGCCAGGAGGTGTCTGCAGACATGCCTTTCAGCCTGAGGAAGGGGAAGCAATTTCGTTCCTGTGGACATCTGCCCATTTTGGGCCACATGAAGCAGCAGGTACTGAACCTGTGTGCCCCAGGTCAGCCCCATGCGTGTGGGAGGGAGCGGACCTACCAGGACCTTGTAAGGCCTGGGCTATTTCTGTGCTGCTCGGTTATGCTTTCCAGAATTCAATCCAGGGATGTCTTTTCCGAAACACTGAAAGCAGGAGGTGGGGGAGCAGGGAGACTGGTGCATTTGCTGGAAACGAGCTACCTATTGCTTGTGTGGTTCAGCACTGAGGGCAGGGGCTGTGTTATATAAGCAGGGCTGCGTGGCCTTGGGCAAGGCCAGCTGTCACCGGGGCCCGTGCATCTGGGGGCCAATGCACCGCCTGTTAGTGCCTGGCCTCCCCCTTGATGCGTCTCTGAGCGCAGCTGCCCGGAGGGGGCCTGACCCACGCGGCTGCCGGCTGCCAGCACTGCCCCACAGCTGTGCCCGGACGCGCGTGGGACAGGATGGGTGAGCTTGGGCCCGAGCTCCCCGCGAGGACGGCATCCCGCAGGCACCAGGCCTCACCCGTACTGGTACTGATGTTCTCCGTGCCCACCGTCTGCCCCATCAAGTGGTATTGGTTCAGCCTGGAGCCGTCTTCTGCCACCACCACCGACTTGGTGGTGCCATTCGTCCAAACGTAGACAACTTCGGAGTTAGGGTACGCGTCTGTATGGGGGAACAGAGAGTGGCGTGAACGTGGTGTCATTTGAAACCTGGCACAAGCAAAGGAGCAAGAGAGATGTTAGAAAGTCAGAGTTCAATGGTAAAGCGGCTCGGTCGGTTGGAGCGTCGTCCCGTGCGCCAAAAAGTTGTGGGTTCGATCCCTAGTTGTTAACCGATTGATGTTTCTCTATCTCTCTCTAAAAATCAGTAAAGATATCCTCAGGTGAGGATTTTTTTTAAAAAAGGGTGTTCAGGGTGGTCTGACCAGGACAGAGCCCCCACAATTTAAGTCCTTCCATTTCTAAAAGTCCCAGTGCTCAAAAGCCCGTACCCAGCACTTCCTGGGATGTATTTTCAGGGGAACGCTATCACAGGGGCCCTGAGACCACAGTGCTTGGGGGCGGGCCCCCAGCTCTTTGGTGCCAGGCAAGTCACTGATGTCCCATGCCTCCGTTTTCCCATCTGCAGAATGGGGTGGTAGCAACCCCTCCTTCTGAGGCGCCCGGGGTGTGTAATGACAAAATGCCTACAGCCCTTGGAGCAGCTCGGGCTGCATCAGCTTCCACACAGGCCTCATTTTGCAACAGCCACATGTCCTGTTGTCCCCTGCTGCCCTGGTGGGGAGGTGGCCTGGCAGGCAGGACCTTCGCCCCTGGTGTCAGGCCTGGGAATGTCAGGGTGCAGGGCAAAAAGCCCTGTGCTGACAGAATTAGGTTTCAGGCCCTAAAATCAAGGGGGAGTTATGCTGGATTATCCCAGAGGTCTCAGTATTATCCCTGGAGCCCTTCCAAACAGAGACCCTTGCCCGGTAGGAGCCACAGAGCCCCAGTTCAGAAAAACGCAAAGCGAGACCAAGGGGCTCTGCCACCTTCACCGGCTTTGCAGATGAAGAAAGAGGCCGCAAGCCAAGGGGTGTAGGTGAAACCCCAAAAGATGAAAATGGCCCCCCCATGACAACCTGCAAGGAAACAGGACCCTCCACCCTCCACGTAGCTGATCCCTGCTGTCACCCCAAATGAGGCTGGAAGCAGATTCGCCCCCAGGGTCCCCAGAGAGACCCACGCCCTGCGGACACCCGATTTTGATCTTGTGAGATCCCGAGCAGAGAAACCAGGCACCCCCTGCATTTCTTCGCGCAGAACTGTGGGCTAATGAAAGTGCTGTTTTATTGTTTTGTTTTGTTTTTTCCAGCTTTACTGAGATATAATTGACACCAGTATATATATTTATATATAATTAATAAAATAATTAATTAATATAATTAAACATACGCATTGCGGCATTGTGTATGCTTAAGGTGTACGACATAACGATTTGCTATATTATAAAATGATAGCTAAGATAAAGTTAGTTATAACTGTGTTCTCTTAGGTGCTGAGTTTGTGAGGATTCCCTGAGACAGCAATAGACAACTAGAACAGGAGGATGGAGAATAGTTAGAAGTCTGTCTCCTAGGAGAGGCAGGCAAACGTAAGGCGAGGTCTAGGGAACGCTATGGAGAAATGCAAGCTGGGAAGAGAGAAGCGGCACAATTTTAAAAGGGGGGAGACTGGGAAGGCCTAACTTCGGGGACCCGAGACACAAGCAGGAGCTGGCGGGGAGCTGTTAGGACAGCAGGTATCACAGAAAGGGCGCTGCCGGTGTGGAATCCCAGGCAGAAGCGTGCCCACGATTCCTGGGGGGGAAGCCAGGGGGTGCTGCCCAGGTGGCCCAGGGCAGAGGACAGAGGCAAAGACCAGATAAAACCGGGCTTGGGGCCACTCGAAGGCCTTTGACTTTTTCAGTGAGCTAGCCAAGAACACACAGGGGTTTAAGCAAACGGTGTGACGTTTTCTAACACACTGGCAAAGGGTCGCTCTGGGTGAGGTGGGGGAACAGAAAGGAGGTGGGAAACGCACAGGAATGGGGGGCTGTTGAGGGCAAAATGAAAATGCTCCAGGCTAGAGACGCTGGGAGTGGGGAAGAGAGATCGAGGGCGCATTTTACAGGGAAAGGCCCCTGAGTGGGACGTGAGCCGTGAGAGGAAGAACACGATCAGGCAGGCACCTGATTAGGTCATTTGCCCTGAACTACGACGGCAAAGATCCCAGAAGGACCTGGTTCTGGTGTCAAGGTGGCAGCAGTTCAGGTGCTGCCATGTCCGAGCAGAGAGGCCTGTGAGGGCCACACCCGAGGATGCCGAGCATCGCACGTACAAGTCAGGAGTTCCCGAGAAAGGCCCCAGGTGAGGATGCAACTTCTCAAACCACCAGCATACAGATGTTACTAGAAGCAAGGCTGGTGAGGCCACCTGGGCAGAGAGTGTTGAGGGAGAGAACAGAGTGACTTCCGAGGGTGCCACAGGGTGTGGAGTCTGAGAAGGTGAGGCGGGAACAGCAGAGCCACCAAAGCAGAGGCCACCCTGCCGGGAGGACATGATGACAGACGGAGGGTGTCCAGGGGACCTCGCGGGGTGTGACACCTGGGCAAGAGAGGCGGGGCCCCAGCCCAGCTTGTTTTAAGGACCTGATGGGCTCATCTGCTGCAGTTGTCTCTTGAGACAGGTGGAAGCCAGAAAAGTAGGTTCTTGGATGATCAAGCCCTGGCTGGTGTGGTTCAGAGGGTTGGAGCATCCTCTCATAAACTGAAATGTCATGGGTTCGATTCCAAGTCAGGGCATATGCCTGGGATTTGGGGCCAGTCTCTGGTCCGGGGGTATACAAGGCTACCGATCAATGTCTCTCTCTCTCTCTCTCTCTCTCTCTCTCTCTCCCTTCTCCTCTCTCTAAAATCAATAAGCATGCTGTGCAGTGAGGATTAAAAAAGAAAGAGTCAGTGTAGACGTTTCTTTGCTAATCTACCTTGCTACACTTATTCTTCATGTGCAAAGAAAAGTATTCATAGCAGTTAAAAAATAAGAGAACAAGCACCTATGTAGCAGAAACTGAGCTTAATACAGAAGAAAATGCCAGAACCTTCAATGCCCTCAGGGGTGCAACTCACTGAAAGCCGCTCTTCTGCCCACAAGGCAGTCCTCCGAGTTTCATAATTGTTGCATTGTTTGCTTTGCATTTGGCCTTCGGGGAAGGAGAAGCCAAACAAAGTATTTTTCGGCTGTGCCTGTGTCTCCGTGAAACCTGTTTAATTGCTTTTATCCATTCGATTCATGTTTTTAAAATATTTTCCGACACCCACTTTCTGCTTGTGTTGCAAATTATCTTCAAGTTTGTGGCGCTTTCATTTTGCTTGTTGGGTTTTTTTTTCCTTTTTTGATAAACACTAATTTTAATGAGTCAAATGGATGATCATCTCTCCGCATCTTCTTTCAAAGGCCTTCCTCTGTTCAAAGGTCCCGCGCCCGTCATCAAAGTTGGAACACGCCGTCTTCCAGCCTTAATCTCCGGGACTTGACTTCTGTGTGTATTTTCGCACATATGTGTGCAATTGCATTTCATCCACGTTTGCTATGAGGCCACCCAAGGCCTCGGGCGGCGCCCCGCCCACTTAGGGGCGGGGCCTGCCCGGGCCAAGAACGTTCTCACGCACAGGCTTGCTCTTGGCTGGGTGCTCGGCTCTGCCCGGGTTTCACTGGGCCACGTCGTAACTGCGCTGACGTTAGCAGACGCCAAGAGCTGGGGGCGAGGTCCCCCCTCTTCCTTCCGTCCGTTCACCCTCTGGTTGTCCCTCTACATGTCAGGGCCGGCTTGCTCTGCTTCCTTAAAAACCGCTAACGAGATTGACCTTGCAACCGAAGCAGATTAAGAGATTACAGGCCGAGGACACAGGACATCGACGGTACTGACGTGCTTCCCCGCGTATCTAGGTCTTTGTAGCGTGAGCGCCTGACGTGGCTCTTTGATTGCTGGGATATCCGTCTCTAAGACATCCGTCTGGGATCAACAGGCCCTGGCTGCGTGTGACCCAGTTCCTCCCTACACAGCTAGGTAAGGAGCCGGGCCGCCCCACCCACGCAGCGTCCCTTTCAGAAAGCCTGATGGCTGACCACTTCGGCGACCCCACTTTTCCCCAATTCCCGCTCTTACGTTTGCAATTTGCCAATAAGGAGGGAACCCTCGGGAAACCCTAGGCACCCTACCTTCCACTGCCATCAAGACAGAACCCCGAGTTCTCTGCTTGTGACCTTGCATGAGGCCCCAGGTGCGCCCTGAACCCTCCAGGGTTCAGAGTAATAAACCTTGTTTATTACTCACAGGTCCCTGGTGGTTGTGTCTGAGATACATCCTATAGTCATAAGAACCATAAAGGCTGATCCAGCCACAACACTGGCTCAGATCAGTCGGGGGAGGTGACTAGGGGGGCTGCTCTGAGTATCCTGGGCCCAGATGAGCGCCCCAGCCATTTCTAGCCGATGGCTTCACTGTGGATAGAAGGACGTGAGCCCCCAGGCATTCCTAGCCGATGGTTTCACTAGCGATAGAAAAAGACCGACACCAAAGTCTTGCAGGTTGAAATCTCTGTCCATGAAGTTGTGTCACTTTTTTTTTTTTGCTAGATGTCTAGTACTCAACCCTCCCCCAATAACCAGTGCCCCCTGGCGCTCAGCAAAGGCTCTGTCAAGGAGGGTGGGGTCCCAACGGTGAGAATTAAGGAAGTGATCCCGATATTTATCTGCCTATCAGTAAGGCATGAAATAGGAGGAAATAGATGAGACCCCTTGCTGGGACTGGTGAGGCAGCCTGGCCCCCACCCCTAACTCGCATTGCAGGGCGAAGTTGAGCGGTATTCTTGTCACGCTTTTAAAAATTCCCATGCCCTGTTTTCAAGACGTAGATGACACAGAAGTGCGTTTTTCACGGGCAGCCTGGCGGCTCTCCCGTCCCTTCTCTCCTGGGGACACGTGGCTCGGGTCGTCGAGGGCGACGACGCTTCCCACCGCAGCGAGCTGCTTTCTGCAGGTCTCGTCAGGGGCACCGCGGGGCACGTGCTGAGACCGGTGGCTCCCTGAGTGACAGCGGGATTCCTGTGGTGGAAATGGCACAGGACGCTGGAGCCTGGAGGGCTGTAGCACTCGGACACTCGGTCCCACTGGATCCTGACCGGGGCTGGGAGTCGCGAGTGGAGAGTGGGGGGCAGAGAGACAGCAAGCACCTCCCGACTGTCCCCAGACTGGCTCAGGCAGCTTTCACTCCTGTCGTCCTGCGTATCTGTTCTGTGTCTTCTCCCCGGCTGCCTGCTTCACACGGGGGGCAGCTGCCGAGACGCAAGGCTGCCCTGCCTCAATGGCCACATTAGCAGGGACACGTGCCGTCCACTCCTCCCACCCGTTTCCCGGCCCACGGGGGAGCTGTGCGGGTGACCCCTGACCAGGAGAAGGAAGGGGACCCCCATGCCTGGGGATCTGTGAGTCCCGAGATCATAAGGAACTCACGCCTCAGGGCAGAGTGAGGAACGTCCGGGGAACACAGATCCATGTCTGAGTGCGGGAAACCCCTCCCCCGCTCCCCGCACCCGTGGAGCTGTCTACTGGGTGCCAAGTCTCCCCACGGACAGAGGGAGAGGCGGCGTCAGGACACACAGAGTGATCTGGAGGCTGGCGGAGGTCTGGGGGTGCAGGGGCCCCCTCTGAAGGGAGCCATGGTGGGTGTGGGTGCTGGGACTGGCCTGTAGGGGGCGTGCAGCCCCTCCCGTCCTGCTCTGCAGGGCAGGGCATCACTCTCCACGGGGGACCTGCAGGGGCCACATTTGCAGGTGGCTCTGTGGCTTAGCGGCGAGCGTGTGAACCGGGGATGCATGTCTGTGCTGCAGGGTCACTGCCCGGGGAGGAGGCTGGCTCTGTTACACACAGGCAAGGTTTGCAGGACACGAGTCCTCCAAGCCTCTTTCTCCGCGGTGAGCGGGTGTTCTGGCGAATAATAACGCTTATCTCGCAATAAAGGTCCCCCCAAGATCATTGTAACTAGATCAAAGTCACCTGAAATCAGGAAGTGATGCGTGCACGTCACGTACGACGTGTACTAATAATTCACATCACCTTGCTTTTCAAGCCGTTAGTATTAAATGTAAGTGTTCACGATCTATTAATATTGATAGCATTAATAGCATTAATAATAACCAGGGCCAGCATGGCTTCCGGCGCGTTGGTCTGACCGGGCTGAGCTCCGCTCATTAGATTAAGGGTGGGAATGAATGCCCACTCACGGGCGCTGCAGCTCTGCTATTGAGAAACACTAAATGCCTCCTTGTGCCGCTGGCATGGCATCAGTCTCGGAGCCAGGGACAACAGTGGCCGAGGTGAGCGGGTTTGCCTGCTCTCCTTTGTCATGATTGAAAACCTCAGAACCCTAATCCTGGCCTCCTAAGGACCTGCCCGTCTGTCAGCAGAGCGAGGCGGGAAGGTCTGAAATGTTTTCACTCACGAGAGACTGGGAAATTTATCACCGCCTTCCGAGGGGCCCCGTCACCTGGGCTGACACTCCCTTGTCTGTGCACGGAGGCCCTCTCCACCTGATGCGCAAGGCTTTTTGGAAGCAGTGAGTCTGCCTAACTGTGGGCACATGACTTTGACCTTCAACAACCCATTTATGCTCTAAGCGTCTATCTGAAAGCATCTGTAGATCGGGGGGAAATAACCCGCCTCTCCTGGGGTGCTGTGACAGCCACGTCCACTCATCGATGCTAAGTAGGCAGCATATGACTGACACACAGTAGGTGCTTAATAAATAGTAGCCATACGAAACGTCACTTGCCCTGGCCGGTGTGGTTCAGCTGGTTGGAGCGCTGTTTCATACATGGAAAGGCTGCGGGTTCGATTCCCTGATCCGGGTGCCTATGAGAGGCAACCGATGTCCCTCTCTCCCTCTCTCTTTCTCTCCCTACCTCTCTCTTTAAAAGCAATGAAAAAAAAATGCCCTTGGGTAAGGATCAAAACAGAAACGTAACCTTATGTTGGGAAGGATTTTTGCTTGATGTCAAATTCAAAGACCTTGGGAAAAGATCTTTGTACCTGAATTCACTTTCTGGCTTTTGGTCACAAGCAAACCCAATGTGTGAGGACCACTGGTCAGCCTCATCTGACAGGCTGTGGGGACACCCAGGAATTGCCAGTAGCCAGCCAAGAAAGCTGTTTAACTCGGTGCATTCATTGCCTATGACATTAGACTAAATGTAGCATTTTTGTGATCAGCAAGTGTACAGGATTTGAGCTCCCTGACATCCATGTCTTAACTGTCCTTTCTCTCCTAAAGTCAGGGGTCTCTCACCTTCCTTGAGCCTCAGTCTCCTGGTCCCCAAAACAAAGTCAACACCTGACACACCAAGTGCATAACCTAGGCTAGAGCCTTTGTAAGACAGAAATGTGTGTCAATACATCGTCTTGAATGTCCTATTGAATGACCAGGGCCGCGGCTTTCCATTCAGCAGCTAAAATTAGATCAGTGGCTCAGCCTTCCTCCCTGCCCAGAAATAACCAAAGTGTATGTTGCCGTCTGCAGGTGGCAATGAGTGGTGACATTTCTACTCTGTTGCCAGGGAACACAAGGAAACTGAGATTTGCTGGTCAACGGGCCCATTGGCACCCACAGATAAGCCAACTGTCCCGACTGAGGTGACCAAATCAGAAAAGAAAGACAAAGGACTGTCGCCCGCCTGTCATGGAGAGAAGTGAGAAGCAGGGCAAAGGTCAGAAGTGCAAGGAGGAAACCCTTCCGGGTCATACCCCCTCCATAAACTGATTAGCTTGCTTCTGTTCAAATCATCAGGTCCTTCCGATTCCTTCTGATGTCCTGATGGGAAGTAGCATTTCCCGAGTTGCCTGGTGGTATGACGGCACCTGTGACTCACGTCCCTCTTTGATTCTGCACACCCACACGTCACATCTGTCAGCTCTCGTCGCTTCTAATGCTTACGACAATTCCTAGCTCTTCATTTCACCACCACAGTAATGAGTTTGGCACATCCTTCCCTTTGCGCCAAAACATCACCTCCTCTCCCCACTCGTTTTATACTTTTGCGGTTACATCTGTCCTAGTCGGGTTGCAATGCCACCCTGCCACTTCTCCAAAGGAGGCACTCGAGCACCTCCACTTGCCGCTCCCCGGCCATTTGTCCTTATTTCTGTTACACCTGCTTCTAGTCCCGTCCTTTCAGGCTCACGTCCAAATATAACCCCACTGTGAGCCACCCTGTCTGTGAACCCCACGGGGCTAGCAGCGGCCCCGGCTGTTTAACCTGATTATCCACGGTGTCCCTAAGACCTCCCACAGGGCACCCTGCGTTCCAGACCAGCCACCACAGCTTGATCTAAGAGGCGACCAAAGAGGCGTCCACCTCGAACTTAGTACACATTTTCACGAGCCCGTGACTTAGTCCAGTGTTTAAGGCACCACTCCACCCATAAAATGAGCAACAAGAAATTCCATTCTTTTGTCCTTTCTAAATAGTCTTGACTTGTCTTCCAAACGTAAGCCATGCCCTTATCTTTAAAGAATTTCCTTACAGACTCGGCACGTGCCGCTATAAGCCAGGGCGAATTTCAGCGTGGGTTTGCACTCCAAGTAGAGGCGGCAGTAAGGACCACGTCTGTCGATTCAGCTTCGCATTAGCAAAGCCAGAGCATGTGGCTTATTAGAATAATGACACCTATTTGCATTCCTTTGTCTCCTGACAGCAGAGGACTGTTGGTTGGATAATTTGAAACTGATTATACTATCACATTTAGCCCCTGCGTGCTCAGATGCCCATGGTCCCCGTGGCCTAATTGGTCAGGCAGCTGTTTTTAGTCGATCAAAAAAAAAAAAAAAGGAAGAAAGAAAGAAAGACAAAACAAGGAAGAAAAAACACCTCGCCGAATAACATTTCTTCTCTTAAAAGTATTCTGTCCTGAGCTGAAGCCGTATGAGTGGCAGAGAGGTGAAGTGTATGCAGTTTTCTCTATCTTGATATTTGAAGAAAAGCCTTCTGATTGCTTTATGGGGCACAGCGATGGTATGAACAGTAAACATCAAAAAAGACTTCCAGCATGTAAATCAAAACCATCTTCCGATAGAAATACATTTGGCACGAGGGTTCAAAATCTCAAGAAACACATACGCTGATGAACCTTATTTGGTTTAATGGATGGTAGAAGTGCCGAGGCCGATTGGCTTCGAATTGTGATCAATGATTTAACTGCAGTTGGGAGGCTGTTCCCGACGAGAGAACGCGGTGAAGGATTAGAGGGGCCCTATTCTCCTAAACCCAGGGGCTTGTGCCCCCTGCCCTGCACAAAACAGCTGTTAAATCTGAGTTTCGCACTGACGCACTTACTTAACTAATGATGAAAAAAAAGAACAATCTCCCTTTTAGTGTTTTGTCTTTGATTGAATCAAGAGCCCAATTTCCATATACAAAGAAGGGCCTCATTTTAAGCTCTACAACTCATTTTCCTCTTGGGAACACGGACAATTCATTTTCCTTGAGGGACATGAGCCAGCAATTCCCAGATGAGAGGCCTCAGGGATCTTTCAAAGGTTTTCATTAAGGCAGCAATTAATTTAAATAAATCCTGATGAGAGTTCCTTTTCATTATACTGCTTTCCCCAAAATAATGTGTTTTATCTCTCCATGGCATTTCAAGATCACAGTTCAGAAAAAAAGGAAAAAAAAAAGGATCATTTCGGTCCAACGTAATTTTGGCCCATCTCACACACTTCTCCTAATTCCAAAAATCTCTTTGGAATGATAGAAATGATATAAAATGAAACCCTTGGAGCCAAAAGATGTCCCCCTGCCAGCAATGGTAGAGTGGCTGTTACTAGGTAACCACTATTAACTCAGGATACATTTGAAAAATAACACGCTGAAGGCGCTGGAGAGTGAACAGTTACAGGACGGGACTGAAGGGAGTCGGAAGGAAAGACTGGCTTTTCACTTAAAAGGCTGTGAGATAGCCCTGGCTGGCGTGGCTCGATGGATTGAGCGTCGGCCTGCGAACCAAAGGGTCACCGGTTCAATTCCCAGTCAGGGCACATGCCTGTGTTACAGGCCAGGTCCCCAGTAGGGGGCGCGCGAGAGGCAACCACACATGGATGTTTCTCTCCCTCTCTTTCTCCCTATTTTCCCCTCTCTCTCAAAAAGCTGTGATATACTTAAAGCTCAGAGAGACCCTCAGTCCTACAGGCTTCAAGAGCTAAAAGAAAGAGGCTGGAGCCATCCAAGGGGCAGACCCGGAGAATGAGGTGTAAAATCCCAGGAAGGGAAGAGCCACAGGGAAGGATCCCCAAATCTGATGGACCCGGATATATGTAAACTCCACCCAGATGTCTAATTCCTCCCAGTTCACACTCCACATCTCAATCCTTGCCTATCACCGGAAAGACAGAGTTTGAAGTTTGTCTTCAGCCAAGTGAACTGGCCAAAAAAACCACAGATTAACACTCCAATTTAATAGAATCCATAGTTTCAGTGAGGTGACACTGACATATCCACAAAAGAATTCAAAATTATTGAATGGAAGAGAAAGAGGAAAAACATGTCTTAGAGTCAACAGGTAATACGATCAATGCGAAAGGGGACCAAGAGGGTTGAGAACCTGGGTTTAGCCTGTGAGGATTTGCAAGCAGCTCCCGGACCCGTGACTAAGGGCGGGAAGAGGGGAATGTAACGTTTTGGAATTTTTTTAAAACACTCTCAATCTTAGCTGAGGCGCTGAAACTAGAAGAACCAAATACAAATTCTAAACCTGGGAAATCGAATGTCCTAAATAAGAAATTTATTACAGAAGCTTAACGGCAGATTGAAAGTGATAGATGACTCAGGGAACTTGTAGATGGAGCGGTGGACACAATCCAATGTAAAGAACGGAGAGGGGAAAACAAAATTTTTAGAAAGGAATAGACCCCCCCACCACCACCACGGAACTGAAGTGTTATATAAAAAGGTACAATACAAACAATTAAAACTTCAGATGGAAAAGAGAGGACAGAAGAACAAAAATGAGAATGTTGGTCAGCGTGTCTCAAATCTGATGAAAGACTTAAATTTCCAAATTCACGTGGTTCCGCAAACTCCAGGAAGTATAAATAAAAATAAAATCCCACCTAGGGAGATTTCTGCTCTAGAAAAACGGGGATACATTGTCCCTTATCCCTCCCACTAAATCAACTAGCAACACAGGACACTGCATAGAAAATAAATACAGGAAGAAGCTGAAAGGTAGAGAGGATAAGGCACTTGGGTCTTAGGGTTTCGGCACCCATGGAGGACCCTCAGTGAGTTCTCGGATCCCTTCCGGCCATACACACCCCAGACCCGGAGCTGAAGCAGGTGGCCACCTGGAAAGGCCAACTGTCACAGTATCGATGACAAAGGGCCAAACACAGTATCAATGACAACAGGACCCTGTGCTCTCTCTGACCGGAGGATCAAGAAAGGGTCAGGCTATCAAGACAGAAAACTTCTAGACTATAACTGTTCTACTCCAAACATCACAGAAAAATTGTGACCCCGCTCCTCAGGCCAGCAAAGAGAGAGGAGAGCCTAGACTCCAGACCTCTACCCTCGCCGGGTACCCCAAGCCACCCACGGAGCAGCATCAGAGAAGGTCAAGTGCAGAGCAAGCCCGTCCCCCAGGGTATGCTGGAGGTCACGTGGCAACCGGGAGCTCCACCTTCATCCAGAAGTAGCTGGTCTCTCCTGCTCCTTGCTGGGCTTGTGTCACAAGAGGGTGAGTGAATATTCAGACTTCTGCCACCACCACTCAGGGGTAGTGGGTCTGTCCGTCCCTTCCGCCTGAGGTCTGTCCAGAAGACTGTCCACATCCATATTTATACCAGTGTTCTGTTCGAGACTACTTATGAATTCACTAAGAAAATGGAGGTTTTCTTTCCAGTCTCCTCTTCTCTTTCTCAGCCGCCTGAGCGATCTCGGCTTCTTCCCGCACGCGCCAGAGAACTGTCCAGCCTCTCCTACCCATCACCCAGCTCTAAAGCCAAGTCCACATTTTCGGGTCTTGGTTACAAGCAGTATCCCGCTTCTCAAAAGCAAAATCTGCATTTTGTCCTCAGGGTTCTCCAGAGAAATAGGGTGAATGGAAGAGACAGGGTCTGGCACAAAAACGCCCCTTTTTTGTTACAAAATCTTTTGCTACAAAATCATGCGCATGCCACTCTGCAGTATAACAATATCACACTCAAGCACGCCATAGGACATTTTAGGTGAGATGTTCAAGTTAAAACTATAAATGACGACCCCCGTATTATTTCCCTGCCAACCACGCTCAAGCAGGTGTTACTTCTGCTGGATCCTGTATGTGCAAACAGGAAGACCGAGAAAAAGGCTGACGGGGTGGTTCCAGCCTGAGAACGGGCAGACTAGAGACCCGGAAAGAGCTGGTGTTTCAGTGTGAGTCCAAAGGCAGGAAAAGACCAATGAACAGGGTCAAGGAAGAAGAAATCCCCTTCCCGCTCAGCCTGTTTGAGCTTTTCGGGCCTTCAACTGATTGGGCGAGGCCCACCCACAGCAGGCAGGGCCATCTACTTTATTCAGTCAATGAACTTAAATGATAATCCCATCCAAAAATACCATCACAGACGCTCCCAGAATAACATTTGACCAAATATCGGGGCATGCCCCGACCCAGCAAGTTGGTACACAAAATTAACCTTCCTAGAACTGAAAAATACAATCATCCTACTAAAAAGCTCAGTGAAAGGGAGCATCAGCAGGATGGAGGCGACGAAGGAAAAAAATCCTTTAAAATAATACATAAAATCACATGAAAAACAGGGATAAATTAGGAAAACATGAAAAGAGCCTTGCACTTAAGGAAATACAACAGAGGATCTAATATCCGTGTCATTAAAGTCAGGAAAAGAGATGAGAAATTGGATGCAGCAGGAAAAGTATTCAAAACATAACTAATCAGACCTCCTACACTTGGTGAAAATCTATAGAACCAAGAGCCCGAACAAATCTCAAACGGGATAAACCTGAAGAAATCCTCACCAACGCACATCATTGGCAAACCTCTGAGAAAAACTGAAAGACAAAGAAAAAATACCGAAAACCCCCGGAAAATAAATGACATCTCACCTATGGGGGGGGGCGGAAATTATCTGAATGACAACAGATTTCTTGTCGAAAATATGGAGGCAAGAATAAAGTAGCACAGTTTTTCAAGGGTTGGAAGAACTGTCGGAACGTAATCTTATAACCAGCAAAAATATGCGTCACGGACGAAGACGAAAAGGCGTGAAAGATCTTCCGCGCTAATATTAATGAAGATATTACAGTAATATTAATTGCCGGCCTGGCAGTACTGATGTTAGATAAAGTGTCGCTTCCATGGCATTAAATGGGGACAAAGCAGAAGTCACTGGCAAGGGTGACACGTGCACCTGGCTCAGAAGCTTCTAGTACAACGGACTTTTATGGCGGTGATGATGATGATGGTGGGGTTGGCACTTCTTGAGCACTTTAATTGGTGTTACTCTGCCATTTTCAAACATTATCTCACAACCACTTTACGACTGAGGAAATACGCTTGAGAAGCTACTTGGCCACTGTCACTCAGCAAAGAAGCAGAATAGGTAGGATTCGGGCCCAGGCAGCGGCGTGGGCTGCTCAGCCTCAGAGGCGTTCTTAAGATTTTAAAAAAGACAACTTCACCCTGGCCGGGTACCTCAGAGGGTTACAGTGTTGTCCCAATGCACCAAGGCTGTGGGTTCGATCCCCGGTCAGGGCACATTGAGGAATCAACCAGTGAATGCCTCAGTAAGGGAAACCACAAATCAATGTTTCTCTCTCGCTAAAATCCATCAGTGAGAAAACTTTTTTAAAAATGACAACTTCACCTAGCATGGCGAGAAATGAATAGTGTGAGAGAAAGAATGGAAGAGTCTGTTGCTGTCAACCGTGCCTCCCAGTATCTCAGAAGTATCTCACTGCCACCACCCTCTCCAGAGTGGCTGGAATTCAGGAATTTCTGGTAGAATCAAAGACGTATGCACCTAATAACTACGTCATCTGTTCCACCAACGCACGTTTCCTAATATGTGCACAAGGTAAGCAGTGGCTGAACATGACAGATGATGTTATTCTTATGGAACATTCTAGAAGAAGTGCGTTAACACAGCAGTGACCGCCATGCAATAACAAAGGGACTGACTGGGTACTGGAAATTGGGTGTCGAAGGGTGATCCCTTGGAGGCGGTGACCTGCAATGTGAGGCATGGAAAGACGAAAGACCTGCGTGACGAAGGTCTGGGGGAGACTGTCCCCAGGAGCTTGTTCTAGGGGGAAAGAGCCTCTTCCCGCCTTCTCTGGGACACAGGCAAGGAGGCCAGTCTTCAAAGTCAAAGGCGTGTGTACGCCACAGCTTTCTGAGGGCTTCTGGAACAGCCTGCGGCTGCTATCGGGCATATTTGCATAGAGAACCCCAATTCTGAATGGATGGATGGATGGATGGGTGGGTGGGTGGATGAATGAATGAACCAATGAATGAATGAATGAACGAATGAATGCAGTAACAAGCCCTAAAGGGTATCCGCGGTTCTTACTTGTGGAAATAACTTACAGCTGCCAAATTTCAGGGGGCAAGCGTGAGCGTCCATTGGGAAGTCCTCCAGTTGCATCGGACACTCTGCAGAGATGGTCAAGCTGAAAAAAAAAAAAAAGAAACAAAGACTAAAGGACCCAGCACATCTGGCTACTGATTAAGCAACCGCTGTGTCCCCAAAAGCCGTCTTAATTCTTTCACTCATTATTTTAATTGCTATCAGTTACGGTCTAAACTGTCCCACCAAATTACATGGGTTTGTACTGTAGATGAATGTCCACTGGAAATAAGGGTTCGATCAAATCCACTTGAGGTCTCCAACTTGGCGTGCGTCTGCCCATAAATGACCCCTCAGAAAGCCATTTGAAATGCCTTTAAAAATAATTTCTTCTTTCTTTCCCACCCCTTACCCAAAGCAATCTAAAAAATTTCCATGACCAGACTGGAAATACAGGTATTTTCTAAAATAGTCGCTAAGCTAAAAAAAACTATAAACATGGAATAAATGCCCAGATCAAATTTTGAGCAGAAACTGACTGTCCATCAGCAAACCGTGAAGCAGGTGAAATTGTGTTACGATAGCAATCTTTTGATATCGTCTAATTATTGTTTTTATACCAAGCTGGGCCTTCTAGATAATAAGACCATCACCCACTCCCACGGTCCCAGCAACTAAAACAATAACAATTCTGATAGCGGTCGCATCTACGCCGGACACAGCATTACAGGCGGTCCCAGCACTAAAACATCTAATCAGAACAGCGCGGTGAGGTGTGTTGCTGTGAACACATCAGTTGACAAGGTGAGAGAGTGATGCCCCAGATAAGAAGGGGTTGGGACAAGCACAATGATTTATGAAGCCCCTGACCCACGACTGGGGCCCAGGTTGCCCCACCCCTGTCCCTGCAGGGCATTCCCAATGGCACGTCCACCACACGCCACGTGGTCACGGATCCCGTGAGTTTCCAAAGTTGCCACATTGCGGCGCTTTCATTTCTC
Source organism: Mormoops blainvillei (assembly GCA_004026545.1). Classification (NCBI taxonomy): domain Eukaryota; kingdom Metazoa; phylum Chordata; class Mammalia; order Chiroptera; family Mormoopidae; genus Mormoops; species Mormoops blainvillei. The sequence goes on from PVJD01010112.1 coordinate 19,919, forward strand.
TACAGAGTTTTCTAACTACGGAGCCACTCTAAATTCCATGAATGAGGTCATCCCATTACTGTATTTTGTATTCCATTATTTAAAACAAAATCAAGTGACATCAAATCACACTGAATTACAAAACGTTCGCCTTTAAACAGATCATGCTAGTTTAGACAAATAATAATTCAGTGTGATATCAACATTATTGTTCTTTCCATTATATTAACTGTGGATCTTGCCTATGCTAACTCAGTTCTTTTTGTCCAGGAAATAGTTTCTACGTGTAGATATATTTTCTTTTTGTTCGTGGTATATAAAATTCAGTCTTGTGTATACCTAGCATTAGAGCAGGGTATTTCCCACATTAAAATCTCTATGGGCCCTGGCTAGGCAGCGCAGTTGGTTAGAGCATCGTCCTGATACCCCAAGGTTGAGGGTTCGATCCCCAGTCAGGGCACATACAAGAATCAACCAATGAATGCATCAATAAGTGGGACAACGAATTGACGATTCTTTCTCTCTCTCTTCCTCTCTCTGTAAAATCGATAAACAAAAATATTTTAAAAAGAGGACATGAAATGTAGATCAAGGAGTCTACTTTTAGCATCAGCAGGAGGTGAGTGAGGGTCAGAGAAGGAGGGCAGAGACCGGGAGACAGAATTTAGCAGGATCCGTAAAGAGACTCATTTCAAGGAGAAGTAATTCCAGCAAAACATAAAAAAGGAGTAATTTCACAATTATCATCTCCATAAATGCTAGCATTAGAGCTTCCCAGATCGTTCCCCCATTTTAATAGACCTCCTTAGAATAATTCCAAACATTGGAAAAATACACACTCATCTACAATGGCGTCTCTTCTCGAACTGTTCGGGCAAGTCCCCCAAGAGCCAACATTTCAGCCCCAGAGAACAACATTTATATTTCTGCTCCTTTTATAAACATTTCAAAAATGGCCTATGCTTTTATGACACTCAAAAATATCTCTAGGGAAGAGGGAGGCTTCCATTCACGGGCGTCCTTAAAATGGAGAGCCCTTCATGTGCCGCCAACTCCGTCACACAGATGTGAGATCAAAGCGCTATGCAGATTGTAGAGTTCAAAGGAGCCTGCCAGGCCACCCGCCAGAAACTCTCTTACCAATTAGAGAAAAGGAAGTTTAAAAGGTTAAGAAGCTCTGGTCTGATGTGCGAAGGTTTCCAGTTCGATCCCCGGTCAGGGCACATACAAGAATCAACCAATGAGCGCATCAATGCATGAGAAAACAAACTGGTGTTTCTCTCTCTCTCTCTCTCTCTCTCTCTCTCTCTCAAATCAGTAATAAAAAAAAGAGCTAAATATAAATTCTAGAGCTGAAAACAAAAGCAGTTACTGAAATGAAAAGTCCACCCTTATAGCAGCTGCTCAGTCTTCCAGAATTCTGAATACTGCAGATAATGAATGAATGATTTGAGTGGGTTTTATAATATTATACATTATTATTTATTATACATTAAATATCACGTGGTTTGTTTCAACAACACAGAGCCTTTTCATGTCATGACCCTACATCCTTCTGCTGGGGATCAGATAGAACGGAGCTGCTGGGGCATGTTGGGGGCAGACGGGCACATGGGACACTGGGTGACACCCAGGGGACGGAGCCGAGGGCAGTCTCACCTGAGCTGGGGCTTCTTCGTCTAGACTCAAAGGCTCAGAGTAACCCTCTACCTAGAACTGTCCCCTCAATGCCCACCACTGGGGTCTCAGCCTCGGAACTCTCCTTCCCACTCCCCATTTCAAAACGGTCTATTTTCCACCAAGTGAGCGCATTTAGGGGCAGTCTGTCATTGCCACCTAGTGGTCAGACAGACATTCTGTAACCACTTGGAGTTTCTGCAAATCAGGAAAGGTTTTTCTCATTACCGTTTAAATCAGGGACCCCCACCCCCAGGCCGCTGACCCAATAGGCAGGAAGCAGGAAGCAGGCAAAGTTCAGCTGAGCTGCACCCCCGTTTCCGGTTTAAATGGCTGAGTGTAAGACCACCAGCACCCGAAGGTCATCAACTTAGATGAGATGCATTATTTTAAGGAAAAAATTCACTGTGAAGGCTTTCCACGGGTCATCTATGCCCTCAGCACCAGCGGCACTGACTCCACGCAAGTTTGTCCAGCAGAGAATCAGCTACTTGCAGAAAAAGAATTGAGCGTAACCCAAGGGACACTGGCAAGAAGAACTAGGTTCCACTCTCCTCCTCATTAAGAGACATAAAGACACATGAATTAGGAAACTTTCGTTTTATCCATGGTCTCATTCTCTGACGCAGTTGTCCGTAGTAGCTTTTTGAAGAAGCTACTTTGGAAGACATGGTAGCTTTTTGCGGCTGTCAGCATCCGTTTGTTGGAACTGACAAAACAGTACCACCGACTGTGAGGCCCCAGTGACAGAAATGTTTTTTCTCACAGTTCCAGAGGCCAGAAGCCCAAGGTTGGGGGGCTGGCCGAACTGGCTTCCCCTGAGGCCACGCTCTGCGCTCTGTGGCTTGCAGACGCCCGCCTTCTCTGCGTCTTCACCTGGCCATGCCTCTGTGACACCCCCCCAACCCTAGTGACCTCCTTTCACTTCGCTACATCTTTAAAGGACTTATCTCCAAATACAGTCACGATCTGACGTATGGGGTTGAAGACTTCAACACGCAAGTTTGGCAGGGACACGATTCAGTCCGTCGTGATGTGCAATTAATTTGCATCTCACCTGTAGCCTTCCCCCCACCACCCACCCAACCCTCACAACACCTTTCCAACTTTGACCAAGCATGGGAGAGACTGACATGGACAAGGAGGACATCTACCTGAATTAGGCAAGTCATGACCATTGATGAGTAACATGAGCAGGGGGAGGACTTTTGAAGTCACAAGGGGCGTTTGACTCCACTTCGTGTGTCTTGTATAAGATCGTTTGCAAAGCTACTGTTGGCTACTTTGTAGAGACCCCGAGAATTGTCTGGTTTTGGGGGCAGGGCAACATGATTCTCACAGTCATACACTCAAAGGCACCTCAGAGCCCTTGACCAGAGCGGGTTTCCAGGACAGCTCAAGGTTGGGCGATGACCAAGAGGTGAGAACAACATAAACTAATAACGCAGAACAAAAATGTGCAGGGAAAAGGAGGTAGGAGGGATTCCGTCATCCCAGCATGTGGAGAGTGAGGCAGGACTGTCCACCTCTTGGGAGGACCCTGCCCCAGCCCGGCCACCAACGGCCAAGTGTGTGTCTCCTCAGGGCTGGGACCCGTAAAGTAAAAAAAACAAAAACAAAAACAACAACAACACCTCTTCTCCTTTATATTTGCAAAAATCCTGGAAGACAAGTACTATTTTCACACACTTTTGCAAACTAAGAAACAAAGCCATGGAGAAGTTAGGTAACATTTCCCCAGTTGCACCGTTAGTGCCACAGTCAGGGTTCCAACTGGAGCAGACGACCCCAGCGCCTGTGCGCAAGTTCAAGTTCAAGTCAAGAACTTGCTATTGACCAGCATCCCTAGTGAGGGAAATTCAGAGAGTATTTTAAACGGTTTTGACTTCTGTATTCAGAATGAGTAATGGGAGAGAGGCACAGAGAGCAGGCGGTCAGCCCACCAGCTGTGGTCACATGTCAGGGCAGGGGTGGGAGCAGTGCCCCGTGGTAGAGAAACAGTGAAAAGGAGGTCATCAGCTAACGAAACCCAGGGAAGCAATTGCTACTTGCAACGGACTCTGGGCTGTGTGGGTCCCTGGCAGGATGCATGTGATGGGGTGTCCCCTGGGCACAGAGAGCCTGGGACCTCCAAGATTGAAATCCAGGCTTGCCTGTGTTTTAAAGCATCTAAGTAAACAGTGCTTGGACCGGGGAAACAGATGCATTTTCAGGGAAGAAATCCCAGAGCGAGACCAGAAGTGGCTTTGAAAGGTGGCAGATCTCAGTTCTACCATGTGCAAAATAGACCAAAATGTAGGTCCAGCCTCCTGGTGGCATAGCCACTGACACCCATCCAGGGGTGCACACGACAGATATAACATCTTTCCAGCTGAGAGGACAAAGAAGCATTTCTGGTGAGCAGAGGTGACGGGAGAATGCGGCTGATACAAAGAAGGATGAGCGCTTTTAGAACCGGTCTGCCCCCCAGTGAGCAGAGGCCAAGCCGGTAAGGTGAATGGGGGCTGCAGGGAGGTTGGATTTAACCATCAGAGGATGCTGACAACCTTGGATCAGCTTGTGTAAACAGAAGACAAGTGACGCGCCACCATGCACAGGTGTGAGGGACGCATGTCTGCCTACTAAGCACCAGCTGGCGGACAGCCCGCTGACCCGCTGACGGGACCTCGGCCACTTGGTACCCATGCAAAGGGTTTAGTAATATCTATGATTCTGTCAAACACAGAACATCTCATTTGATTGCACTTTGTCTGTCTCAGACACCGTGTGGGGTCAACATATTTTAGACCAAATTCAAGCTTCCTTTGACCCTCCCAGGGGCCGTGCTTGTTCCTCAGGGAAGAGCGCTGCTTCTGCCAGACAGGTCGGGGTCATTCTTGACGTTTCCCACGCATCTCTCCGTTTCAGTTCCATCAACCAGTCTTGCCAACTTTCCCTCCAAAACAGCCATGTCCATTTCTGTTCATTTCCGTGGCTTCTGCTCCCCACGGCTGCCTGGACGTGGCAACCCCTGCACCGGCTCCTTGACTCCTCCTGGAAGGCTGTTCCGCAGACAGCAGACATCCGTGCATAAAAGTCCCGACAGAGGTCCCCCACACTGAAAGGGACTTCACCCCATGTTGGACTTCACTCATCGCCTTCCCCTTAAAGGTGTGGGCCCTGCCTTGGCCGGGTGGCTCGGTTGGTTGGAGCGTCATCCCGAATACCAAAAGGTTGCAGGTTCGATCCCCAGTCAGGGTACATACCGGAGACAACGGATCAGTGCTTCTCACATAGATGTTTCTCTCTCTCCGTCTCTCAAAGCAATAGCTATATCCTCAGGTGAAGATTAAAAATAATTTTTAAAAGATGCAAGCTCTGAAGAAACTGAGGCTGGCCACCCCCGAAGGAGCCCCTGCAGGCTGGTCCAGCATTTGTCCTGCAGGTATTCCACGGGTGACAGCTGTCTGAGTGCCTCCCGGCGCCCGAGCCCCGGCCGGAGCCCAGGAACCACGCAGCCAGCCAGGCTGGACAAGGTACAGGTTCTGGGGAGCCAGTGCGGCCACCGCAGGGCACAAGGACAGGGAGGGCCTCCCGCCACCTGCTGTGGGTCCCGCTCAGGCATCTGTCGCTGATGGCCCCAGGCAGCCCCGCTCATCACCAGCCTGACGTGGCCCTGAGTCACGGCCCTCGCTGCAAGTCCCGGGCCCCACCACTGCGTGTCTGCAGCAGACGCTCCCTCCCACCCCCACCCAGGTTCCCAGCGCACCACCGGTTCAGGCCACCGCTGCCACAGTTATCCCTTCCCTGCCAACGATCACTTGATGGAAATGCGAAAGGATTGAGTGTCCACTCAAAAGACATGGAGCGAGCCCTGGCCCCATAGCTCAGTTGGTTAGAGTATCTTCCCCATACACCAAGGTTGCGGGTTCGATCCCCAGTCAGGGCACATACAAGAATCAACCAATGAGTGCATTGATAAGTGGAACAACAAATCGATGTTTTTTCCTCTCTCTAAAAGCAGTAAATACAAATTTTTAAAAATATAGAGAGAGTGGCTCGGTGGATTAAAAAAACAAGACCCGGTTATCTACAGCCTGCAAGAGACTCATGTTAACTTTCAGGACCGACGCTGGCTTGAAATAAAGTGACGGGAAAAAGATATTTTTGTGAACAGAAACCAAAAGACATCAGGGACAGCTATACTTATATCAGGCAGAATAGACTTTAAGTGAAAAACTGTAACGAGACCCAAAGAAGGCCCTTATATCATGACAAGGGAGTCAATTCATCAAAAAGATATAACAATCTTAAATATGGATGCCTTCCACACTGGAATATCTAAGTATATTAAGCAACACTCTCTGAAGGGAGGAAGAGACAATAATACAGAGATAGTAGACGACTTTAATACCCCACTTTCAACAATGTGTGCCTCAGGCAGGCAGGAAATGAATAAGGGAAGATTGAACTATAACCGTCCTACAGAGCAAATGGACCTAGCAAACACATACGAAACATCCCACCCAGTAAACAGCACAGTTCACGTGTCTCTCAAGCGTACGCTGTCCATTCTGCAGTAGAGATCATATGACGATAGAACCCCAAAGGTTTTAGTAAGAAGGCTGACATCACACCAAGCGTCTTGATTACAGAGGTATGAAACTATAAATAAATAACAGGAAGAAAGCTGGAAGACCCCTAAGGACACAGAAATGAAAAACACACCATCGAACAACAAATGGGTCGACAGAGAAATCAAAAGGGAAGAAAAAATATTTTGAAACAAATTCAAGTGGAAACATACAAAAAAAGTTTGAGGTGCCGTGAAAGCAGTTCTAAGATGGGATTTTACAGATAAATGCCTAGATTTACAAAGAAGAAAGTTCTGGAATAGATATCCTGACTTTGCACCTCAAGGAACTAGAAAAAGAAGAACAAACTAGACCCAAAGTCCACAGAAGAAGAAAATAACCAAGAGCAGAGCAGAAATTCTAAAATGAAACGAGAAACACAACAGAAGCCATTCGTGGAACCGAGAGCTTTTATTTTGAAAAAGATAGGAAGAATCAGCAAACCTCTGGCTAGACTAAGAAGAAAAGAGAGAAGACTCAAATAAATAAAGTCAGAAATGAAAGGAGGGGTTATTATATCTGGCACCACAGAGACACACAGGACTTTGAAAGATGGCAGTGACTGACCATGCCAACAAAGCAGATAGCCTGAAATAAACGGACCGATTCCTAGAAACGCACTATTTACCGAGACTGAACCAGGACTAGAAAATTAACAGATAAATAACGAGTAAGATGTTTCAATCAGTAATCAAGATCCTCCCAGCTCAAAAAACAAGCTCATAAATACAGACAACAAAGTGCTGGTTACCAGTGGGGTTCGGGGGTTCGAGCAAAGGGTTTGGAGGGTCAAATACAAGGTGATGGAATATGGTTTTTATTCCAACTTTGTGGACATGTGTGTCGTAGTATAAGGTCATACACCTGAATTTATATAATGCTATTAACTAATGTTACCGGTGTAAATTTAATAATAATAATAATAATTAAAAAACCTCCCAACAAAGAAAAAGCCAGGACCAGCTGGTTTCACTGGTAAAATGTACCCAACGTTGAAAGAAGTAACATCAATCCTTCTCAAACTCTTCCAAAACATGGAAGAAAAGGAAACACTCCCAAACTCATATTACAAGGCCAGCATCACTGAGACCAAAGCCAGACAAGGACACTGCAGGAAACTACAGACTGGCCCTGGGTGGGTAGCTCAGTAGGTTAGAGCGCCGTCCCAGTATACCAAGGTTGCGTGTTCGATCCCCGGTCAGGGCACATTCAAGAATCAACCAATGAATGCATCAATAAGTGGAACAACAAATCGATGTTTCTCTCTCTCCCCTCCCCACTCCTTTCCGTCTCTCTCTCTCTCTCTCTAATCAATAAGTAAAAAATTAAAAAGAAAGTACAGACCCATACCCCTGATGAATATAGATGCAAAAATTTATAACAAAATATTAGGAAGCCAAATTCGACAGCATATTAGAAGGATCACAGACCGTGATCAAGTGGGATTTATTCCGGGGATGCGAGGATAATTGAGCGTACACAAATCCAGGAACGTGATACACCATCATCATAGAATAAAAGGTAAAGACCACACTCCGAGGTAGACAGAGCACGCAGGAGATGAGATGACAGCTCCAGCACTCCGAGGGGACTCAGAGCCAGCACCTCACGTCCCAGTGGCTTGGTGGAGGAAGGTGTAGATGCTTGCTTGCTGGGGACAGTGGGGGCTGAGGAGAGATTGCCCCACTCTGAGCAACTCAAGGGGTGGCAGAAATGCCAACCGCATCTCCGTGGAACACTGTCCAGAAACGCAACCCTGTATCATCTCGGGAAATGTTTCGGTCCAACCAGTGCCCTGTCTTGGGTTTGATACAGTCGCAGCCCTGCCTGGCCTCTCTCCTAGCTTCCCTAAATGTAGGTGGTCACGGCGCTGCCTGGTGGACACTGTTTTCACTGGCGCTGGACGAAGGCTGAGCCCAGCTTCCTGTGGCAGGTTTCTTACTTAGATCATCCCATTAAAATAGATGTAAGCTGGTGTGCTTGCGCGTTCGGGCTTTATCGTTGGACGATTTCCCGTTTCATTTTCACTCTCTTCCTCTGCCTTATCTATGAACAGGGGAAATAATAGTACCGTGTTCTTAGGATGGTTTGAGGATGAGATGAGTTTCTGTTTCTAAAGCATCTGGACACAATAAAAGCCGTGGGTGTTTTTGAAAAATCATCAGTGGATCAGCTTAGGCGGTTCTTTCCAAATGATGTTGCTGGGAGCCTGGACTTTGTTTAGCTCCGTGAGGTTGGGGCTGGGGGCTAGCGACCGAGACCCTACCAGCAGCTGCCTGAGGTTTCCACTCAGCGCCTCCCGTCCCCACTTCTGGGGGAGGTCACTAGAGATTCCTGGAACCCTTTCGGGAGATGTGGCCCTTAGCTTGCAGGTGGCGCCTTTCCAAGAAGGTCCCCGCCTGTACAGAGAAGCTGAGAGACCCGCTTCCTTCTCACCAGGACCGGGAGTGTCCGATAGTCTGTGTGAGTGAGGACCTAAGATCACACAAATGTGCCCTGGCCGGGTTGCTCGGTGGGTTGGAGCGTTGTCTTATTACAGAAAGATTGCAGGTTTGATCCCCGGTCAGGGCACATACCCTAAGTTACAGGTTCAACCCCCGGTCCAGGTACCTATGGGAGGCAACCAATCGATGCTTCTCTCTTGCATCAATGTTTCTCTCTCTCCCTTTCTCTCTTCCTGAGAGCGATGGGAAAAGTGTTCTTGGGTGAGGATTTAAAAAAAAATTTTTTTTAAGGTGTCAAAAATATTTTGGAGATGACCCATTTGCAGAGGACAAAGTTGTCTTTCATGAAACGTGTGTCAAATAGTCCAAAAATCTGGGCTGATTAGATTGAATTGGGCCAGTATAATTCTAGCCTTTTTTTTTCCCCAAACAAAATAGGCAAAAAATCGGTATTAAAACGTCCTCATTTGTATCCTCCAAGTACAATTTGTTAGCCAAACATAAGCTAGACTCTTTATAAGACTGGCAGGAACCTAAGTATTGAATATTTAGGGAAAGAAAAGGGTCTTCCTTCTCAGTCCCCCACACTAAGGTTGGAGCAGCGAGGTGGTCCCGATTAAGAAAACATCGTCTCATTCATCCTTCCACGAACGTGCACTTAATTCCTTCTGAGGGCCAGTCCAGGAGTGACGGGACTCACACTGATTCTAGGGAATTAATTACCCAGAATCACACCTGACCAACACGCGGTCCCTTTCCAAAGATGCTCCAGTTCAACTGCGAAGTCCAAAGCAGAGTTGCAAATGCTCTGCGCAAGATCACAGGACGCAGAGCTGGGTTCAGGTCACAGCAGGTGACAGAGGGCAGGAGACATCTTGAAGAAGTCTGGGTTTTCAAGGAGTGAGGATGCAGGAGCTTGTGGGTCGTGACATGTCATGTCCCCTCATTTAGGAACAAAGGCCATTCTCAGCCCAGTCAGGGTCCCGGTTGTTTTGTGAGACTTTTTCCCAGAGGGAAAGCAGAAAGCTGATGCGACACGTAATCCTGGGAGGAGAAACTGTTACGCATGCTTTTTGTTTCTAATAAATTGCTTGCTAATCACGTCTCCTTAGTAAAGCGGACCGATACTTTATTTTTACTCTCGTACGGCAGTGCCAGGGAGGAAGTAACAGACCATCTGTACTTTCCATCAGTGGGAGTGAAACCACTACAGTTCTTCTAGAAAACAATTTGCCAAGATGTGTTGAGAGAGCCTTATTGGCCAGTTCCTGGAATTTATCCAAAGATATAATTTTGTGCTTGAATGCCAATGTTGTTTATCACAGAGGGGGAAAAAACAAAAAGGAAGTGACATGAGTTTTTGTTAGAGACTATATAATGGGACGGTCACGTGATGGAATGTGCTGGACCACAAAACTCTAGACTAATGTTTAATGACTGCGGAAAGATTTTAATGTGTTTTAAATGATAAAACTACTTCGAAAATAATGTTCGGAGAATGAGGCCAATTAACAACAGGACAGCAGGTGTGGACACATTCAGATGTACACATGTGTAGAGTCACTAAATGTGTAACGAAACACACCAGACCACTGGCGATGATTCTCTCCGTTGCGGTGTTACCATAACTGTATCTTATACTTGGTGATTCCCCATGTTTTACGAATGTTTAAATCATGTCGACAATAAAAAAATAAAAATTTAAATATTTTGATTCTTGTCATTAAAATAAATAAAACCTTTAAAATGGCAATATTTAGCCAATATATCTGTTAGTGTCATTGTTAATTAGACACTGGTGTGCATATACATGGAGATAAATACAGATATGGATAAAGACATAAATGCTTATACGTGTATATAATCACTTAGACATACTAGTTAAAAATGTCTAGTTACATATGTATGTTATTTCAAGTATATTACCCCAAATCAAACATGTATAATATATAAATAATTTCCTTTAAGAAAGTTACTTCTTATACCCGAACCTAATGGTTGCTGTCAGCCAATCACTGTGCAAAAATGTTCCTATACTGTCCCCCAGTGGCCACTCAAAGAAGATGCGCCTATACTACCAACTTTCAAAATGTGAAACCTTCTTAGACCCTGTAGCTACATGGCATCGCAAAAAAATTTTAAAAACGATGACAAAATCAACAACAAAAGGTGGCTCTAAGAGATTAAATCAAAATGGCCAATGATTCCTGGCGACTAAATGGTAGAGTCCGGACTTGAACTTAAGTCGTTTCAAAGTAGTGTTTTCCACTAATAATGAAAGTCTAAATGGATTGTAAGCAATCATAAAAACGCACCTTTCTCCAAATAAAAATCTCATAGAGCATACACCTTGTGCCACGGTGACAATGCAGAGCGTGCAGTGCACGGGGTGGTCCCAGCGGAGCTTGCCTTCTAGAAAGTTCTTTCCTGCCAGTTGTGGTTTCCTGCGCAGGAGACTAAGAGAGACTTGCTGTTCTGCCCAGAGACCAGGACAGGCGCCCTCGGGTGACCCTCACTGCGCATGAACACAGAGGGTCACCTTCATGGGGCGCAGAGGACTGCCTCGCAGCCCACCTGCGGCTAAAGGAAACCGTGTCATCAGGTTTGGCATGTCCCCTGAGACACCTGGCCGCCCTGTGTTGTTCAGGCTTGTCACAGAGTGGAATTGAAACTGTGCTACGCAATGATGACCAAAACTTCTACCGAGAAGAAAACCATCAATTGGTGTCTCTGGCCAGGTAGCTCAGCTGGTTAGACCATTGTCCTGATATGTTGCGGTAGTGGGTTCGATCCCCGGTCAGGGCACGTACAAAAATCAACTGACGAATGCGTGAAGGAGCAGAACAACACATTGATGTTTTCCTCTCCCTTTCTCTCTCAAATTAATAAAAACAAAAATGTAAAAACAAAGAAGGGCTGTATCCCTGGGACGGAGGGTGCTGGGTGCCGCTTGCCGTGTGACTTGTCCTATCACCAATAATTCTGTTGCTATTTCACCGTCTTTGCTAAATCAATAGCTATAAATGCTATCAAACTAGAGCTACACTTCTATCTCATTAAGATTCATAATACTCTGAAGTGGCACTGTTTCCATTTTCACACGTTGTGCATGACTGAAATAGAAAACCCAGTATCGACTTGGCAACCATTAGCATATTTCCTTGGCACCAACAAGGACCAATTACTGCTGACAGGTTACCCTGGTCGTCACCATCCTCCTCCTAGCACGACACTTCGACAGGGAGAAGAAGGCCACTATACGTCTAATAATGCAGTATCCCTGTGGTTTTCAAATGTGGTGAATTTAAACAAGGGCATTGCTCAGAGCTGAGCTGAAATTCCTGCTGCTCCCTCACTAGCTGTGTGACCGTGCGCGGGTCACCAAATGTCTCTGAGCTCCACTCTCTTTGTCGTTTAAGGGGAGTGGGGTCACTTAGCTGGCTCAGTTGTCTGAGGTTGAGGGATTCCGTTTGCGACGTTGCCTGGGACACAGACCCTGAGAAAGACACTCCTCTACAGTCTTTCCCCTTCTAAACCATCATCCTGCCCCAGGTGGTGTGGTTCAGTGGATTGAGTTCAGGCCTGTGAATCAAAGGGTCGTCGGTTCAATTCCCAGTCACGGCAGGTGCCTGAGCTGCTGGTCAGGTCCCCAGTAGGGGGCGTGCGAGAGGCAACCACATACTGATGTTTCTCTCCCTCTCTTTCTGCCTCTCCTCTCCTCTCCTCTCTAAAATTAAATAAGTGAAATCATTAAAAATTTTTTTTTAAATGGTCCTACCTCACCGCCCTGTCCAAGCAGCGATGTGCCAGATGAAAGCATCCCAATGTCTTGTGAGGGACCCAACTACTGTCCCTCAGGGACGGGAACCAGATGTGAAGACAAGGTCACTGGGGTTATCTTTATTCCATGGACAGAGCGCAGGCATAAAACCCAAAGTGATGGGGTCCAATCACGCATCCCCTCGGTCTCCTTTAAGACCTGGTCTAATCTCCACACCCCATCCCACGCACGGGGCTGAACAAAGTGCACTCCGGTTCACTGCGCCAAGCAAGGACTGAGGACTGAAATTCAGCCCCTGCCATGGTTCTTGGGTTTCCAGCGGAGAAGCCACTGTCCCAGCACCGATGTGATGCTCACAGCTCGGGTCTACCGTCCATGGGTGAAACGTGGTCAAGGTCAATGTCAGGGGAAGGAAAGAGGGGGAATGGAATAAAGTGCCCACATGGGTGTTGCAGGCTCACTGACTGGAACAACCAAGTTCTGAGGTCAAACAGGCTCTGGACAAGTATCAAAGCGTCAGGACGCACATGAGGAAGCACCGCCTACGGGGACGGCAGCGTCAATGTTATGGAACCTTTCCTACACACAACATGTATCGGGAAGAATTAGAAGGCAGAAAGAGAAATTCCAACCATATTAACGCAAATGCGTGGGCTTTTTAAAATACTTGGCTTTAGCAGTTGAAAAAATTTTTTATTTAAAAATCTGTTTTTGGCGTTGGCTTAGGCCCACCATGGAAACTGAAAAGCTATAATGGAGCCTTTCTCGCGGGTCAATTTATTGATTTACTCAGGTGCAATGAAAAATGCAAAATTTAAAAAAAGTGACTAGTGATCAATTTAAATTAGAAATGCTAAAATTTAACCTCAGCATTGGCATGTTATCAAAGTATATGAGAAACGGGCCTTTTAAAGATTCAGAAGGTTTTACACCGCTGAGACCCAAAGGGCTCTCCTTGATTTTTTTTTTTTAATGACATTTTTATAAAATAAACGTTTCCTAACTCACATGATCTGGGTCAGTATTCACCAGATGCTCTGGATCTTGAACCAAAGAAACAAGTAGAGATAACAGACGCTGTGAGCCAGAGCAGTCAGCGAAATGATAGATTAGTATGAGCCGGTCAAACGGTAAAAGGTACCCAACACACACACAGACACACACGCACACACATGACAATCCTCAAATGCGTTAGGCTGCAGGGTCCTTGGGCAAAACGGGGCGCTGTGTCTTCCCTGTGTTGCGTCACTCCTCCCTCCGCCTCCCTCCGCCCCCCACGCACTGCCCCCGCCCGATCGTGCCCCACCCCGTTCCTGCTGGTGCTGCACCCCGCAGCTGCCCCCGCACCCCGGCCGATGCCCCGCCCCCCCGCCGTGCCGCTCCGCGCACCGCATGGTGTAGAGCAGGGTGCCGTCGTCCTCCAGGCGCAGCAGCTTGTTGGGCGTGGTCATGTTGTGCGCGATGGACTTCTTCCCGTTGTGGAAGAACGTGTCCGGCGTCCAGATCTTGCTGGCCAGCAGGTTGTTGAGTGGGAGGCGCTGCATCGGCCCCTTGAACCGCAGCCGCTCATCTTTCCAGCTTTGCCGGAAAAACACGTCTATGGTGTATTCCTAGCGCAAAGAGAGGCAACTGGGTGATGTGGCGGCGGGGGGTCCTTGCCCTAGTCTGTGTGATTGATCATTCGCGACGAGCCCGGGGCGCCCAGCCTGGGGGACCTACCATCTCCGTGTCGGACACGGGGCCGAAGCTGGTGACGTAGATGTCCGTCCTCACCTGGGTGACGCGCTCTGAAAGAGACACAGGTTCCAGCCAGGGCGCCTAGCCCAGCCCGAGGCCCCGCCACCTGCCACCTGCATCTACGACCATAGTCTAGGGACTGATTTCACACTTGGCCACCGGAGGGCTTTTATAATGTGATTCCCAAATTTGGAGGTCTTGGCAAACACCAAATGTAACCAACCATGCCGCTCCAACTGTGACGTGAAACAAAGTGCCCATCATTTCTGGAAAGGGACCTGGGAGTCGCCGTGTGCAACGCGTACCTGGGTCCCGGCTGTGGGACCTCAGGCACTTTACTCCCAACCTCACAAGGTACTACCCTGCTCTCCCATAAACAGCTGTTTATGGGAGTAAAAAAAAAGTTAGACAGGTCAACATTGTGGGGAGCAGACTGGGCACAATCTCCCTGCAAAGCCACGCCCCAGGCTGACGTCGGGAGACAGGTGTCTGAGAACTGTCGGTGGCGCGGCCTGGGACAGCAATGGCTCGGGAAGGGACACGGGAAGACCCGCTCTGCCTTATAGGGCATTTTGAACGGTTAGAAATTTCTATCATGGGAAACTAGTATTTCAATTAAAATGATGGAAAATACCCGGAGGTCTGAAAACAGCTAATAGCAGTGGAGGTAGAGGTGAGTGTTCGTGAGGAGGGACCGGAGCCTGTGGCCCCCTGTGGCCATGAATGGGGACCCCATCCTGGGAGCACTGCAGCCGACCCTGCCTGACCCCAGCTGCTGGGTGGGGCTGTCACCCAGTCAGAGCTCTGGTGGGCTTTCCTCTTCCAGCCTGCCCCCTACCCCGTGGGAAGCACGTATGGACATGGAGTGTATTTGCATGTGCACCGGTGTGTTTACGATGCTACATGTTTTCGGCGCCTGTCTCCCCACTGAGGCGCCAGACCCAGGAGGCCAACCTTTGGCTCTTCTTTCTCAGGGTCCCACCTCGCGGGACTGGAACCCGTGCTGGGGGAACTCGATGCACCTCTACAGGCTTTGGTCCCTCTGGGTGTGTTTGGAGGGACACGGACTGCTGGACAGAGAGCCACAGGGGCATACGGTAACCCAGGGGGAGAAAAAAGACGGGGCTTGTGTGGTCTGGTCTTTGCCAAAAACACAGAGAATGGCAATTTGTGCTTTAAGGGGACCTCCTGGTTAAAAATGCAAATAATGGAGATCTAAGCTTTTCCTTGGAGACTGTACTTCCTGGGGGGGTGGGGTGTCTTCCTTACCTAATGGAGCAAGTTCAAAGGCACATCTCAGACAGCCGAGCCAAGGGCACTGCAGGTGCCTAGGAGCACCCATGACTCCCAGTACAAAATTAAGCTGTGCCGATTAGGCCGCCAAAACACATTCCGCTACTTGTTTATTTGTTGTCAACTTCCGTAGGGTCCCAGTAAGTACTAAGATCACGGTCCTCGTGAAAAAATTAAACACGATATTAAACAGTGAAACTCACTGTTCAAGGCCATTGTTTTTACACCTTTCTGTATTATGTTTAATTTTTTTCACTAAGGCCATAACATAGCCCTGGCCGGGTCGCTCAGGGGGTTTGGGGCGTCATCCTGATCGGCCAAGGTTGCGGGTTCGATTCCCACTCAGGGCACATACAAGAATCAAGCAATGAATGCATCAGTAAGTGGAACAACAAATTGATGTCTCTCTCTCTCTCTCAAATCAATTAAAAATACTCCTTAGCCTGGGGTGAGCTCAGCTTTAATGACACTTAAGAACTGGTTCCTCCTTAAGCAAACCAGAAAGGACATCAGAATTATCTGGGGCAAAGGAAGCTTGCAGGGACCACGCCCCCCAGCTTCCTGTATCTTGAAAGGGAAGGACTGCAGAAGCCTCGGCCACGGGCATCCCCTGGACCTCCTTTGACTGACAGCAGCCATGAGCTTGAGACGCAGTCAGCCCCTCCAGGCCTGACCGCGGGAAGCCACCCACCTCCGAGCCCTGGCCGCAGCCGGTTGTCATAACCGTCCAGGAGGCCGTCCAGGATCCTGGTGAAGATGGTGATGTTGTCATTGGTCTCATCTGTCACTGAGCTGGTTGGCATCTGTGAAAAGCTTTTGAACAGAGAAACAGAAGGGTTCAAACTTGCGTTAATTATTTCTTACAAGTTCTTCTCGAGACAGAGAAACCAGGAAGTAATACAGTGACTTGTGTTGGGGGGAGGGAGAGAATGGTCTCTTTCGTTGAGGGTTTTGCTTTTGCAGGGATAAGGCTTAATTGCCGAGCATCCAGAGAGCACCGGGTTCTGGGTTGGCCATCCATCAACTGGACACGATGCCCCAAATCCACCCCTCCCTGACTCAGAAACACTCCGTCTTCAAATTGTGACAGTTACAGGCAGCGGGCAAAGGGGTCTGGTGGGCACCTTTACGAAGCGTGCGTGAGTTCAAAGATAAGACTGCTGCACCCTCCTTTCGCTGCGCCCCTAACTTGGAGCATTTTTGCTGTGAACATTAAGGCAGGACTCGAGCACATGGTGGCAGAAATGATGGACTCTGTGACAGTACTCTGGGTCCCCACACCCATTGCCGGCACCTGCAATAATTTAATGACCCAAGGGTGAAGGTCAGTCGCTTACAACCTGACACTCAAAGGCACAGTGCTCTGTGTAACCCAATGTGTTGGCCCTACAGTCAAACTCTAACGAGAGTGGGCAGAACCTTCCAGAAATGAGAACAGTCTGAGTTTCCCCGGTTCCATCAAGCGAGGCCCCGCACGTTAAGAGAGCGAGGGCTACCCCGAGCACATCTGGAGAAACTGAGGAAGTGACTCAGAGAGAAAAGAAGTCAAATCGGCAAGACAGCGACCCGCGGGGACATCACGCAACCCGCCACCGCAGGTTCCCACGGCTGTGCGCCAACCTGCCAGCCGCAAGACGTTTGAAAGTATCGAGCACTTGACCTACACGCGGGAACTGGCGTGTGGAGAACACACCGGGCGCAGAGACAGCTGTGGGGTCCCAGGAGTTGGCGCCTTTGGTAGTTGGGAGAAGCGCAGGTGAATTGTGGAACCTTCTGGAAGGCATGGTCGTGCGGCCCCGGCTCTGCGTCCCCTACATCCTCTCCATGAATTGGCTGAGAGCTGAGACGGAGCATCCGGGATGGATGCCGGGGGCAGAGTGGATGTGTGCCTGCCCCGCCCCGTTCTTGGAAATGGGTCCCTTTCATTGATCGCATCGAAACAGATCAATTCTTTTTAGCCCAGTGCTATTCCCTTCTCAGTGAGAGGGTATAGAGTTCCTTAGATCTAATTTTCACCTCCCCATTAAAATGAAGCTGTGACAAGCTGAAATTCTGTCCTGCCAGTTATAACGCTATGGCGGTATTAGCTAACGCGGTGGTGGCAATCAAATCACAGTATATTATATACCTTTAAACTTACACAATATTATATATTGATTATATCTCCATTATAGCTCCATAAAAAATAGAAATTGGAAAAATGAAAACATCACTATGATTCAGAAAAAAAAGAAAAGAAAAAGCATACCTTAACGTTTCAAGTACATTGTTCTAAGCTCTTCCGTTATCTGTTGCGGAAATGTTCTTAAATTACATTAGATCTGAGCAACCCTGACTCTTTGAGGTAAAGACTTGTTTACGTTATTGACCGTTTGAGGTATTCCAAGCATGGGACGGTCATTTGATGGTCCCCAGGGGCATGGCTGCCGGTGGCTGGAAACACAGGGTCACACGAATCCCACCCCACTCGGCTCCAAACCCATTTCACAGACACTCAAGTCATTGCCCACGGCCACAGAATAGGACGCGATGCCTATCAATTTCAAACCACCTTCCGCTTCTTGTACAAAGTTAAAATAAAAGAGTTCAAATATATATGTACAACCCTTTATGCATAATTACACTTTTGGGGAGGGAATTTGGAGATCTACCTCGGCTACTGTCACTGCGGACCCTCTTATGAGAGAGGCTGTAGTGGGGATTTGAAGTGATTTCTTCTGTATTTACTGAGGATGGGATCTAGGCGGTAGGAACCAGGGTCTCAAGAACTTTCCAGAAGAGGGCGCTCTTATGTTTTGCAACAATGTAGATGGACCTGGAGATTATTATGCTAAATGCAATAAACCAGTCAAGAGAAGGCAAATACCGTATGATCTTACTCATGTGGAATCTAAGGAACAAAATAAACTGACGAGCAAAATAGAACCAGAGGTTTGGACGCATGGGACAGACTGACAGCTATCAGAGGGGAGCGGGGAGGAGACTGGATGAAAGAAGGTGAACAATTAGCCAAAAGACATAAATGCATGAATTATGGACGCGGACAACAGTGTGGGGATGGCCGGGGGGCTGTGGCAGTCCAGGGCGGGATGGAGGCGGCCACTAGTGTCAACCACAAAAATTAAGAAAATAACACATTCCTGAAAATGCCCTTTGGGACGAGAGCCTCCTCAGTTCCTAGATCCCCTTAAAAACGACACAACCTC
Source organism: Mormoops blainvillei (assembly GCA_004026545.1). Taxonomy (NCBI): domain Eukaryota; kingdom Metazoa; phylum Chordata; class Mammalia; order Chiroptera; family Mormoopidae; genus Mormoops; species Mormoops blainvillei. The sequence continues at coordinate 38,649 of PVJD01010112.1, forward strand.
AGCAGGAGGCAATGACACCATGTCCCCTCCATAGAGAGGCAGTCCCTCCCTCATCACAGGAAGCAAAGGATGAGTCCCGTCCAGGACAACTTCCCAGGCGGTCGGCGAGCCTGCCTGTGCCTCGATCCAGGGGCGGGATCTCTAAGCACCGCTTCTAAGACAGCTTGCTTTGTTCCGCGTGGGCCAGTTGCATCCACTTGACGAACAAAATGACACCAAAATGCTGGGCAATGCGTCCAGTGAGCGGTCACTGGCAATGTCCTCCCGGGTGGAGACACAGGATGGCTTCAACCCTTTGAGCAGGTCCTTTCAGGTCCAGCTGTTTAAAACCTGTAGTGAGTGGCACGTAGGAGCTCTGCCGACCCTCAGGGCACCGTGAGTGAGTGCCTGGCTTCAAAGCTGCAAGGACAAGTTGAGGGCTCAGCCCTTTGGGGGAGTCAGTCCTTGTGAGCTGAGCCTACGTCCATTAGGACTGACATTATAGCTTTAGACACAACAGGAAGTCCTTGAAAACTGGAGACTTAGCCTTCAGTATTGGTCAGGGTAAATTCACTAGGTGGCCTGAAAAATACAAACTGTTTCCTTAGATTTAGTGAGTGTTGTTTACGAAAACATGTCACACACAGGACCAGGTGCGACGTTTTCAGATTACAGTGCCCCACCCCCTTTATCTGCGGTTTCATCCCCACGGCTTCAGTTATCCGCGGTCGGCCACATTCCAAAAATGTTAAATGGAAAATTCCAGAAATAAACAGTTCATAAGTCTTAACCTGCACACTACTCTGAGTCATATGATGAAATCTCACGGCGTCCTGCTCCATCCCGCCTGGGACATGAGTCATCCCTTTGTCCCCACAGCCACCCTGTGTACTCTCCCCACCTGTTAGTCACCTAGTAGATGGGCCGTCACAGCATCACAATGCCTGTGTTCAAGCCACCCTGATTTTACTTAATAATGGTCCCAAAGTGCCGTTCGGAAATGCCAAAGAAAAGCCGTAGAAGGCTTCCTTTAAGTGAAAAGAGGCAAAACATCTTAATAAGGAAAGAAAAATCCTATCCTGAGGTGGCTAAGACCTACAGTAAGAAGGAATCTGCTATTCACGCATTTGTGAAGTGCAGGGAAAAAATGGTGCTAGTGTTACTTCAGGGCCTCAAACTGCAAAAGTTGCAGCCACGGGGCTGAGCGTTTGGTGGGGATAGAGAAGGCACTACTTATGTGGGAGGAGGACATGAATGAAAACGGGTTCCCTACTGACGGTGGCGCTTTGCACCAGAAAGCACTGAGTCCTTGTGAAGACTGAGGCCAGGGGTCCCCCGAGGGAGGGATGCCAGGCCACCCACCGCAACGAAGGCACTGCCGCACAGACGCAGGAACAGGTTTCGACTGAAATCTATAAAATTCCTGCAGAAGCTGTGTCGCTGATGAAAAGCCGCTCCTGCCACGTTGTCAGCAGAGTTGAAAAAGTTAATTAACCGTTCGGTACTATCTGCGGTTTCAGATATCCGCGGAGGGGAGCAAGTCCCCCGCTGGTCAGGCAACCGGGGCTGGGGCGAGGGGGACACGGTACGTATATTGATGTTCCAGAAAAAGGATCATAAAGAAAATGCACCGCCCACCATCCACTGTAGAAGCAAACATCCTCATTTTCCCCATTTCCTTGCCCAAATGTTCGTCCCTACCAAAGACACAAGGACTCGATCTCTGAACTTGAACTCTTGGCACTGATTTTAGTTTGGAAAATAAAGTCACTGAGCTCCCTGTTCCAGGCTGAGGAAGGAGGTGGTGGTTGTACAAAAGGCAGGGACATGGCACGGGCACAGCAGGACGCCAGTGACGTTTCTAGAGGCCTAAAGCCTTCTGAAAGTGCTTTGCATTGATTGGCCACTTGCCAGACTTGCAGTCCTGGGTCCTTCAGAAGTTTCTCACAGGGTGGAAGGAAACACAGGCAGCCCATGACATTTGGCTCACGAATGGCTTTATTTCGCCAGCACAGTGTTTAAGAAAAGTAAACAAGAGTGCCTTCAGAGAGGGTGACTTCTTGCAATTATGCAAATTCCACACCGCCCCCTGCGGTCTTAAGTCTGCCAGACACTGGGTTCTGGGATTCTTGCATTAGCTTCTTCGTGCCTTCTAGAGCCTAGAGCCTGGGCTATAACTGATCCAGGAGGAATGGGCACCAGTATTTCTTTAAGGTCCCCAAGTGACCCTCATGTGCCACCAGGGTGGAAAGTCACTCTTCTAAGCCTGTCTGAGCTGGAAACAGAGCAAAGCCCCAGAGTGGCCGTAAATGAACTCTCTTTGCCATGACGTCTTTGAAAAGGCCCCATGACGGCGTGAAGGGCTCAGGGCGTGTTTCAACAGCTGCGCTCAAGAACGGCATCTTGGGTGTCTGGTATGTACCAGATGTTGCGGTGAGGACCGGGGAGCCAACGATGACACAGCTGACACCCCCCAGCCACAGGGACATGACTACGTTCTAGCAGGGGTGCCCAACCCTTTGGCATCTCTGGGCCACACTGGAAGAAGAAGTGCTGTCTTAGGTCACATATTCAATACATCGCGGCGTGTAATCACAAAAAAATCTCATAACGTTTTAAGTAAATTGCGCGATATTGTGTTGGGTCGTGTGCGTGGCCATCCTGGGCCGCGGGTGGCCCGCGGGCCGTGGGCTGGACACGCCTGTATCACAGAGGATTTTCAATAGACCATGGCAGACATAAGAATGTGCACAGTGCTCCAGACACTGTGGGAGCCCAGAGGCAAAGCGCACTTTGTCCAGGGCCGCAGAACAGCGGCAGTAACTGGAATGTTCAAGCGTGAAGATCAAATCTCAAGCCACAGGAAGGGTGTTATGAGCAGTGGTCCCCCCAAAAGGAAATGATGATGTTTGCAGGGGCCTTGTAAGAACTTCAGTGAGAAGAGTAACAGGCCACTAGAGAGATGGAACATGTCAAACCATAAAGAAGTGTGCGGTCCTGGCCAGGTGGTTCAGTTCCTGGGAGCGTTGTCCCATGCACCAAAAGGTTGTGGGTTCGATCCCTGGTCAGGGCACGTGCCTCGGTTTTGGGTTCAATCCTCAGTCGGGAGGCAACCGATAGCTGTTTCTCCTTCACATCAATGGTTCTCTCTCTCTCTCCCTCTTTCCCCCTTTCTCTCTCTCTAAAATCAATAAACATATCCTTGGGTGAGGATGAAATAATAATAAAGGAATTCGCAGGCCATGCTACCCTCGTAGGCTCTGCCCTGAAGGTGGTCAGAACCTCAGGGCATTCAAGAAGAGCCACTTTCTCTCCTTGCAGCCCTCGGGCTCATTGTGGACGAGGAACTTGGCGGAAGCAAGACAGGAGGCATAGTGTTCGCCCAGGCGATGGCTGTGGAGACAGAGGCAGGATGGAGGGCCAGCGGTAGGATTTCGGACGTGGGAGGGAGACAGAGTCTGAACACAGCAGGCCAGGGAGTCCCCAAATGAGCAAATTACCAGCAGAGGGTTAGTCTTGCAGGAGAATCCACATATTACTTTGAAATGGGACTCAGCAGTGAGTTGTGTCATTAGTCCAATTTAAGGCTACCTTTCTTGCCCTGACTGGCGTGGCTCAGTGAGTCGGGCATCAACCCGCAAAGCGAAAGGCCACCAGTTCGATTCCCACTTGGGGCCCATGCCGGGGTTGTGGGTTTGGTCCCCACTTGGGGAACATATGAGAAGCAGCTGCTTGAAGTTTCTCTCTCACATCAATGTTCCGCTCCCTCTCCTCCCCCTCTCTAAAATTAAATATTTTAAAAGGCTCTCTTTTTGAGGAACTGCGAGGATTTTATTCTAATGTAACTTAATCTATTTATCTATTAGTGTTATAATCCATAATAATGTGCTATAGATTCCACCTAATAAAAGTGTTTCATTTTACTGAGTGATCTCTGATCGTGTCTCCTTAAAAGAAAGAGAGCCTTCTTGACTGTGACTGCCAGAATGTTCTAGGGCACAGTCCGGGGACCTCTTTTGGGTCTACGCCCCATCTCCAATCGATGTCATCCAATCCAGTGGCTTTCAGTGTCTCCCATACATGGAAGGTCCTCAAGTTCACATTTCCAGCCCCAGTCTCTTTCTGACCTCTGGATCCGCACGCCCAGTGGCCAACCTGGCCTCTCCAGTTGGATACCCCGCAGGTATCTCTCAGGGCCGTGGCATTCCCTACGACCCCTCCTACTGCCTTCTCTAGCTCATTAATTGATCATTAAACCCATCAGGTTTGTGGATCAAATACCCAGAATGGGGTGGGAGGGGCCTTCCTTGACTCCTCTCTTTCGTTCATGCTCACATCCAGCCATCAACCCATGCTGCCCGCGGCTGTAGCCCCGCCCCTGGGTCACCGCACTCATCCCTTCCTTGTCCTCCCCCATGCTTCCCGTAGCACCCCCTGCACCCTAGACTGTCCTATTCTCCCCTCAGCAGCCAGAGTGAGCACCAAAGCTTCTGTCACATCTCATGGATCGTGTTTCACTTAAAACCACTCGGACATTATTGGGTTGACCTACAAAATAATGGTCAACTGCTCTCCCAGATACAAGCTGGAAGGACCTACCAAGTGCTTCATGATCTGCCCCCACCCCACCCTACCCTCACCACCCCTCTGATTATGCATCTTTTTTTTTTAGAGAGAGGGGGAGGAAGGGAGAGAAACAGCAATGTGTGGTTGCCTCTCGTGTGCCCCCTACTGGGGACTTGGCCCGCAACCCAGGCGTGTGCCCTGACTGGGAATCGAACCGGCGACCCTTTGGTTAGCAGACCAGAACTCAATTCACGGAGCCACACCAGCCAGGGCTAATTATGCTTCTTACCAACCTCCCCTTTCCTCGCCCTGGCCTCTTTGTTGTCCCTAAGACACCTGCCACGCTCGGCCGTGCATTCGCTGCTCCTCCCCCTGTTTAACCTTCACGAATAGCTTGGCTCGCATCGCCGCTCCCCGCAGACGCGCTGCAGCGTCTCTCCCACGCCCTCACTGGCGCCCACTCCGCCTTATTCTTCAGAGCACCTGTTGGGTGGGAACACAGCAGATGCACGCGTCGTGCCCATCAGAAGGCGCATCCCCGAGGCAGGCTCCCCTCTACTCGCCTCGGATCTCGGCACCTGGCACGCTGCCTGACTCAGTAGGTACTGATGTGGCAGCAGTGTCCCCGCGGTGTCCACACCCTGCCTCAGGGCCTGTGGCTGTGAACGTGCTGGGTGACACGGCAGGGGAGACTCCGCAGGCACTTTAAGGTTAGGGACTGTGGTGTGCGCATGCGTGGTGCGGGGTGGTGGGGGGCGACTTTGGGGACTGCTCCCAGCACAAGCGCCATGCTGGCCCCAGGTCTGGTAACAGCACCCAGGACAGCCAGGCTGCACTTAGGGGCCCTGACCGCCACCCTCACCTCCCCCCTGCCCCCGCCCCTGGATTCAGCATGTCGTGTGCATTCAGCAATTCATCCTTTACATCAGCCTGTGACGTAGGACCTGTTATTAACTCCACTTTGAGGCTAGGAAGCCAAATTACGGGCAGGTTAAATTGTTCTTTTGATGCCGCACAGCCAGTGTAGCGACAGGGATCAGGGCAGCTTGACCGCCCTCTGTCCGCATGGTACCTGACGCTGTCCCCAAATAGCTGCCCGGCCTCCTGAAACGGAAATCACGTCGCCTGTCGGGTGATGGCCCAATTTTTTTGTTGTTGTGAAGACTAAAAATAAAGTGATCAAGTGATCCTGGCTTTCGTTCGTTGTTAGCTTTGCCTTTTGGTTCTGAAATACACTGTTAAATAAATACAAATAAGAGAGAATTGTCCGTGAACTGAAAAAACCTATTTCATAGCATATCTTCCACGTTCTTCGTTTTTTAAATCTTCACCTGAGGATATGTTTGTTGATTTTCAATGGAGAAGGGGGTAGGGGGTGGGGGGGGGAGAGAGAGATGGATGTGAGAGAGAAATATCGATCCGTGGCCTCCCATATGTGCCCTGACCTGGGACTGAACTTGAAACCTAGGCATGTGCCCTGACCAGGATTCGAACCCACAACCTTTTGGTGTACAGGGTGATGCTCCAACCAACTGAGCGACCCACCCAGGGTGCCTATCCCCCTTTTTCTATCACATGGCCCTTCTCCTATTATATAAGATTACCTAGTGCATGTTGTCTGTTCTAGTTCATTCTGGTCGCTGCAGACCCACCATTTTTAGAGTAGTGTTATTGCGGTTCCATCAGGATACTTTTTGTTTCCAACGTATAGGTTTTGCTCGATTCTTTCCATTTTCACTGTATCTTGACTATTAGAATATTCTGGAGAAGGCCTTGCCATGGACAGCTCTAGCCTGGATCCTGATGCGGCCACTTCCTGACAATCAAACTTGGGTACACTTCTCTACATTTTAAGCCTGAACTCTTTTCACCTACAAAGGGAAGGTCTGCTGAAAATCCAATGGTACTTTTTTTTTTTTTAAATCTTCACCTGAGGACATTGTTTCATTGCTTTTAGAGAGAGACGAAGGGGAGTGTGAGAGAGAGAGAAAGAGAGACAGAGAGAGAGAGAGACATCAATCTGTTGCCTTCTGTATGTGCCCCAACAGGGAACTGAACCCGCAACCTAGGTATGTGCCCTGACCAGGAAATGAACCCACAGCCCTTCAGTGTACAGGATGACACTCCAGCCAATGGAGCCCCCTGGCCAGGGCTAAATCGTACCCTTTTTGAGAGTGCATCCTGGAAATGGGGACAGAACATGTCAACACAGATTGTTCTAGCATCAGAGTGCCAGGATAAGTGATTTCTTTTCACTCTTGATTCTAATAATTTTCCTCTGAAATCTCGCACTAATTAGAATATGCACATTATGTAAGTGCACCTTGTAAAAATCCAAAAGCTCACATTCTCTGTCTCCCCTTGAGTGCAGCCAGTGACTCACATCGGAGCTGACTGCCAGTCGGGGCAGTGGGGTTGGAGCTGGCCTGGTGTCCTAAGCTGTGCTGTGCTCACGGCCCATGGGGATGACGAACGTGCTAAAAGTTTCCTTTATAGAGCAGGCAGTTGGGAAATCTTTTCTTTGGGTACCTTTAAAAAGAGTACTGGCTTGGACCAGGCGGATCAGTTGGTTGGAGTATTGTGCCATACACCAAAAGGTTCTGGGTTCGATCCCCAGTCGGGACACATATGTAGGTTGCAGGTTTGATCGCTGGTCAGGGTGCATATAGGGGGCAACTGATAGATGTTTCACTCTCTCTCTCTCTGCCTCTCTTTCTCTCTCTCTCTTTTTCTCTCTCTCTCTCTTTCCTCCCATCCTGTCTCTCTAAAAGCAATGAAAAAATGTCTTCAGGTGAGGATAAAAAAAAAAGTGCTAGGCATTATGTTAGCCTGCAGCTGAATACAAGTTGCCAAACTACCTTTGTGATCTCTAGCCATTCCCTGTCCCCACTCAGAGGTCCCACCTGTGTGTGTGTGTGTGTGTCACATAGCATATTCACCTCACTGCTTTCATGGTACTTCCGTGTGTTTGTGTCATTGTTGCCGTGACCATTTGTCCCGGGAACCTGCAGCCACAGTGCAGGAAGAACTTGCCATTTGGGGTTCACGAGCGAGGACTTGTTGTTTGAAAAGACACTGTGAGGCTTGAGTGTTTCAGAGAGAATGCATTTCGTGCTCCAGGAAGAAGAGCACCAGCCTTGGGCGCGTGCGCAAAGCAGCTCTCGCGGGGACCAAAGGTCCAGGTGGGCACATTCATGGGCACAGATGAAGGACGGCCTCACCTGTTCATGTATGTAAGTCACTTCTGCAAGAATCTGCTTTCGATTGCCAATCTAGGATTTCACTCATATGTGGGATATAAAACTGAAGGCAACAAATGAACAAACAAGGAAAACAAACAAACAAAAGCTCATAGACACAGACAACAGTACGGTGGTTGCCAGAGGGGGCAGCAAAGGGGAAAGGGGGTCAAATATAAGGTGACAAAAGGAGATGTGACTTTGGGTGGTGGCCACACAATGCAATATAAAGATCACTTATCATAGAAATATACACTTGAAACCGATGTGATTCTATTAACCAACGTCGCCCCCAATAAATTTAATTTAAAAACAAAAACGAGGCAAAACAAAAAGTTTTGTTTACCCAAGTCTACTTGAATTGTAGTTCCCATGCCGTAAAGTGTTAACGCACTTTTTCTTTTCCAAAAGATAAAACTCTAAAACATGTTAAATGCAATTAAATAAATGAGGTCGGATTTCAGTTTATCAATGAATTGACGATCCCCAAATTTATCTTACAATTATCCTTTGCCGATTGAGCCTGGTAAAGTGTCATTTTTCCAATGATGATAAATTGATTCCCATTAAAATGTAATATTGTGTATTTGGACATTACCTTGATTCAAAGAGTGTGTCTGTGCTCGTTCTTCTGTACCCTGTATTTTTGATTACTGGTCCCATTAAAATAATTATAAAGCCTCAATAATACCATGCATGTCTCCAAATGTGACACCGTATCAAGCTGCCTGTCACACAAGGGCCTCTGTTCTGTTACACACTTGACTCATGCTCTGTTATATAATGCAAAACTAAGGGAAGAATTATAAAAGCTATTGAACATGAGCTAGTGTTGATCAAATTTAGAAAACGTATGGGAGAAGAAGAAATGATAGTCCTACATTTTCAAAGCCACTGCTCATTAATCCATCTTTTGTAGTCACCAGATATATTCTCCTCAACACACTTAGACATTTTCTTTTTTATCCTCACCTGAGGGCATTTTTTCATTGCTTTTGCAGAGAAAGGAAGGTGGGGGGAGAGAGAGAATGTAAGAGAAACATCAGTTTGTTGCTTCCTGTACGTGCCCCGACTGGGTATCGAACCTGCAACCTTTCTGGTGTATGCGACGATGTTCCAACCAACTGAGCCACCCACCCAGGGCAACACTTATACATTTTTGATTGCCAAATCCACGTTCTTGTCGCGGACCCTGTGTACAACACCGACCATATACAAAAGCTTGCACGGACTTCTTCTGGTCCGGACTGGTTTTCTGTGAACCTCCTTACCCCGCACCCCTCCACCTGATGTCTGGCTTGGTGACCTTCCCCAGTTAGCTGTCCAGCCCTGTCACCTTCCCCGGTTGTAAGACAGAACTAACGATGAGCTCAGAAGTTTCCTCCTGGGACTTGCCTAAAACAGAAATAACAATAATATTGCCTATTGCCATAGCTAGTGTTTTGCCAAGATTTTAAGTCAAGTAAGTGCTGTGAAACTTTCTTTGCAGTGTAACGGAATTATTCTTAAGTACATTTGGAGCAATAAGCAAGTGAGAGGAGCCTGGTATCAGACAAGAAATCAGTAGGGACTTCGGCTCCCAGATGTCAAGATGTCTTTTGTGGCTGTTGAAAAGCGCCCTCTGCTGGTTAGGGTGTGAAACCCGGGTTCCTGCTTTGCTAAATACCCCTCTTCATCGAAAATTAGACATACAAGGGCAAGAGTTAAAAACACTGAGGGCCCTGGCTGGGTAGCTCAGTTGGTTAGAGCATCATCCAAATACACCAAGGTTGCAGGTTCGATCCCAGGTCAGGGCAAGTACAAGAAGCAACCAATGAATGCACTAATGAGTGGAACAGCAAATTGATGTTTCTCTTTCTCTCTCTCCCTTCCTTTCTCTTTCTCGAAAACTCATTAAAAAAAAAAGAAACCACTCAGTATGTGATGTAAAATTCCACTTAAAGGAATATCTTCTAACAGAAATTATGTCAAATACTTAAAATGGTCAGAAGCCAAAAATGTTCACTGTAAAAGAATTTATAACAGCCCCATGGGAAACAGTGTGAACATCCCAAATTAGGGGAGTAGCTGGTGAGTAAGCATTCCTGCCCTGTAATCATATCCATCCATTTTTAAATCATATATTTTAAAGAGTATTAGGCATGAAAAACACACAATGCGAAATCGAAGGCGAGGTATGATCCCAAATGCACAAAAATATGCATAAAAGGGGAAAAAACACAGAAATACATGAAGACGGCTGTGTCTGTGGAAATAAGGGTCGTTTCCTTTTTTTAAACACTATTCTGTGTCTCACAAATTTTTGACAGTCTGTAGGTATTGGCTTAGAATGGACTAGCATATTAACCTTATACCGAAAGGATTAGAAACTTCTCAACAGTCAATTCTCTGGGGAAATTGAAGGGCGCAGAGCCACCGTTCAGTGTTGGTTTCCGGAAACTGGCACTTGTCTCTCTCTTTTGAAGATGACCTCAGAATGCCCCCGAATGAAGCAAGAAATAAAGTATTGTTGCTTCGAATGGCTAAACTTCAGGTGCCCATGGCTGCATATTTCAAACTTGCATCCACCAGGGAGAATAATAACTTCATTGCTATCGAATGCAAATTCACAACAATCTATTTGGCCAACTCTTAAAACCAAACCAAACACATTCTTCTAATCCTAGCATATCCTCCTCTCTGAAGTTTTGTTAACTAGGTGCTGTATATCAGTAAATGAACTAACTACCTAATGTGTCACCTTGGAGACCTGAATATTGGATATGATATTGCTTACATATACATTTTTCATTCAGAAGAATGCTGGGGACTGCGTGGCGTACAGGACTTAACAGCCAGGAGAGATGTAGGGAAGGACAACTTTCATTCTACAGATAAGGGACCAAAGTCACAGATAAGGGAGGCGTCCATTCAGGACCAGCAACGAGGTAAGAATAACAGCTGACGTCTGTCACACAGGGACACTCGGAAGGGCTGGAGGGATGGATGTGACCCTGGCTGTCCTGATACACAGCCCCGGTGCCATCATTTACCAGCCACAGCACCTGGGCACAGTCACAGACTCTCCTTTTCTGAGTTTCTGCCTCTGTACAGACCTGGAAAGACCAGAGAACAGAAAAGGCCCAGGGGACAAACAGGATGTCATGTACCCAGGCGGGTCCTCCTTGCTGGCCAGAGAGCACGTGATTCCACCAGCTGTCCCAGGTCACCTTATTATCAAGGCCTCTCGTGACTCGCACGCCCCCTGTGCAACTGCTGGGGCTGGGTGTTACAGAAAGAGCACTTGGCCGGTTTGTCCCAAAATTTAATGTTTAATTATATACTCCATCCCCTGTAAGTTACAACCCTGTGGATTGGCCAGGGCAATTGGGGGGAGCAGAGGACACAGGAGAAACATCGGCCCCGTGTAAGGGTGTTTCCCTGGAATGCCGGTTATCAATCGTTAGAGGAAAACAGATGAGAATCGGAACACTGATATCGAAGGCCAAGGTGAAAGATCTTAAAGGAACAGGTGATGCCAGGTGCCCAGGTGTGTCGTACCCAGGTGTGTCTCGCTCATGGTCAGACACATGTACTTCCTGGTGTCTGCACTTGCATTCAGATGGTCACAGTTCAAGGTCAAGAGCACTGTGAGTCCTGGTCATTGCCACATAGCATGGGCTTGGCCTTCGACGTGAATTCCTTTGCATACTGGAACCTGGGGGGTGGGCCACCAAAATGTTGGGACAAGAGTCTAACAAGAAATAAATGTCGTTTATGCCCGTGAACTTCTGAGTCTCGTTTTAACCTGAGTAGGAGGACACACAGCTGACTCCACCACCATTTTCTTCCATTTCTGAAAACAAAATGTGCCCTTTTCCTCCCCACACTTGGAGCAACCTTGCTCAGGAAGGGAGGGGGTAGGGCAGGACAAGTTCTCATTGATTTTCTGCAAACTCAAGGGTATGGAACCCCGGCCGTGAGGACGACAGGCTGCCCGGCAAACTTTCCAAAAGGCATTTGCGCCCCCAAAGCCGTAAAACTAAAGTGTAAGAAATGATCACTTACCCAAAGTGACTGACCAAGTTCATGGAAATACAAAAGAGAAGGAGGTTTTTGATCATGATAAAGCTAGAGAACATTCCATCGTCCATTCCCAATAAGAAGAATAATTGAAGCAGGTGAATTCCGAAGAAAAACTCTTCCTTTCTCCAACCTGATCTTCAAGCTGAAAGGCACACAAAGAGGAAAAGCACATAAACACGAACGTTTTTCTGTCACCGTTCCTAGAATCGAATCCTGCTGCTAAGGCACACATGCGACACAGAAAGCACCCTGGCCGTCCCCTGGCACAGCCCCATGGGGGGGTCTTCTCTGTCCCCTACACAGGAAGTTGGGCATAGAAAGAAATGACAATATGGTTTAATTTTTTCTTAGAGTGAGGGATCGTTCTCCTAATGTATTTTTTCCACATCTCAAGGACTTTATTTTACTCTTTAGCATGATATCAAAGGACCCCTCAGCCCCATTAGAATCAGTGCTCAAAGTTCTGTTTTGCGGTCAAATCTACATGTGGAATAATTTTACCTTTCTGAGATATCTGCCACGTGTTCAAAGCCAGCAAGCTACTCCTCGTTTTGCAAGGTGCTGTGAGAAAGTATGTGGAAAGAGGAGGGGGAAAAAGCACATTTAAGAAACAAGTCTACAGGATCGCGGTAACAGAACTGTTTCTAGGGAAAGCCTGCGCTTTCTCCGCATCCGGTCCCCCACGGCTCAATAACTTCATGTTATCACTGCATTTGGGGAATTCTCTCAGGTGCCTGCTGGGCCCCAAAGAATGCATCCGAAATCCAGGCAGCGCGGTCCCTGGGCTCCGCAACTCATCTGAGCGAAGGCACACATTTCTCAGCATGCGCATATCGCGAAGCAGACAGAGTACACGCCGCAGGAACACCTCGTGTTCAAAGGGAACATTTTCCCAAAGAGACCCCAGGCCCACTCCGGAATTGGAAACCACACAACAGGTACTTCGACCTCAGAAGAGAAGGCCCTAGTACCCAGAAGGGCAAGGTGTCATGCTACCATGCGGTGGTCGCCTGGGCGCGTCCTGGGGCTTGTCGCCTGACCCGGGCTGGAGTCCCAGCGGCGAGCACGCGGCGCTGCATGCGGGAAACCTGGGCGGCGCCTCCTGCTGCCCCTCAACCCCGAACCCCCAAAAGAAGACAGCGCACCCACAGTCCCCGGGCCACCTCGGGGGCTGGCGGGCCCGGGGGAAACGGGGGCGGCACTGCGAAGCCTCAGCCTCGGCCACCCAGGCTCCCGCGGCTCCGCGGGGTCGGCCTCCCCTCCCGCCGGGTCCGCAGCGGCGCGCCCCGCGCCTCCCGCTCGCTGGCCTTCCCCGGCTCGCTCTGGCCCTCGCACACCTCCCAGCTCCGGCCCCGGGTCCGAGCCGAGCGCCACGCCGGGCAGCGCCTTCCTCCTTGGAGAGGAGCGCGCGGTGCAGCGGCGGCTCCGAGTCCCCCGGCCTCCAGCAAGCAGCCCGCGCGACCCGCGAGCAACACCTCAGCGGAGACTGCGCCCACCCCGCCAGCGGCGCGGGAACCCCGCGCTCCTCAGAGCGCTGGGGCTGGCGGGGCCCTCCAGGCGGGCGATTTCGCCCCTCCGATTCCAGTGACGGCAGCGGCGGGCATCCCCACGCCCCGATTCCCAGCGGTGGGAGAGGTGGGCGCTGCGCTCTGGTGCCCCGACCGGCAGGGCTGCACCGCCCAGGACGCCCCTGCCCTCCCGCGCTGGCAGCTCTCCAGCAGCCGCCGGGGGAAAGTTTGCGCTCCCGGCCGCCCGCGGCACCCCGCCTGCTCTCCAGCTCCCCTCCGGGACCCTGCAGTCCGCGGCTCGGACGCCCCGAGGACAGGGGTGCGGGCCGAGCGGGGGGCCGCCCGTCCACTCACGCTCTCCCGCAGCTCCTTTCCCCACTGCCCGGCCCCGCGCGCCCGGGGCTTACCCTGCGCGTCGGCCCCGGGAGGCGAGCCGTCGGCTACGGTGCATCCTCCTCCGCCGCCGCCTGCTGTCGCCCGGCTGGCAGGCGCGGAAGGCCGGTGTGCGGCGTCACCGCCCCATGCTGCCAGCCGAACTTGCCCAGCGTTCCCGGCCGAGCCGATCCCCGGCCGAGCTGATCGGCGCCCCGCGCTCCCGCGGCCGCCCTGCGGCTCCGCTGTGCGCCGCGCTCGAGGCCGCGCGCTGCCCGCTGCAGATCCCCCCGCTCCCGGCGCACTCGCGCTCGCTCTCACCTCTCCAGAGCACCACATGCCGTCCGCGGCGCCGAGGAGCCCGCCTCTGCAGAGGCGCCCGGCAGAGGCCGCCAGACTCTTACCGAACGCGCCCCCGACCGCAGGGCGGAGGGGCGGGCTCAGGGCCGCGGCTCGGCCTGCTTTGGGATAGACCCCATTTCTGCGGAAGTTTCTTTTCTTCTTTTATAACAGCTGCCTTCTTGGATGGCTTTAGTAGTGAAATGCGGGTTTCTGGATCCCTTTTACATTTTTAAAATGTTTCAGTTACGGTTGGCATAGAATAGTATATTCGTTTCAGGTGTACAGTGTAATGATTCAACATTCATGTCACTTAAGAAGTGATGCCCCTGACATGTCTAGTAGCCATCTGTCACGGTACACAGTTATTACGATATTATTGACTGTATTCCCTGTGTTGTACTTTATATCCCGGTGACTGTTTTTATAACTGACCATTCGTACTTCTTAATCCCTTCGCCTTTTTCTCTTAGACCCCCAAACCCTCTCCCATCTGACAACCATCAAAACGTTCTCTGTATCTATGAGTTTGCTTCTGTTTTGTTCGTTTATTTCATTTTTTAGATTCCACATGTAAGTGAGATCAGATGGTATTTGTCTTTCTCTGTCAGGCTTATTTCATTTAGCATAATACCCTGCAGGTCCATCCATGTTGTCGCAAAATGGCAAGATTTCGTTCTTTTTTATGGCTGAGTAGTATTCCACTGTATTCCTGTACCACATCTTCTTTCCATTCACCTATTGACAGACACTTTGCTTGCGTCCATATCTTGGCTACTGTAAATAATGCTGCCATCAACATAGGGGTGCATATGTGTTTTCGAATTAATGCTTTGGATTTTCTTTAAAAAAAAAAAAGCTATCCAGAACTACAATTGCTGGGCTACTTGTCCCCCTCTTGTTACAGCCTTTGCTTTAAAGTCTATTTTGTCTGGTATAAGTGTTGCTACCCCAGTTGTTTTGGGGTTTTTTCCCATTTCCATTTCCATTAATTTTTTTTTTCCATCACTGAGCATCCTCATCATCAGCGTTTTGAACTCTGCATTGGGCACATTGCTTGTCTCCGTTTTGTTTAGTTCTTTTTCCTGGAGTTTCGTTCTGCTCTTTCAGCTGGGGCATGTTTCTTTCTCTCCTCGTTTTGGCAGCCTCCCTGTGTTTGTTTCTATGCAGTAGGCAGAGTTGCTACGTCTCCCAGGCTCGGTAAAGAGTGGCTTTAAGTAGCGGGTGATGCGTGGGGCCCAGGGGTGCAGTCTCCCTGGTCTCCTGAGCAGAGTGCCCCAGGGGTGCCCCCTGCATGGCTTGTGTGCGCCTTCCTGCTGTAGTTGAGCCCCGATTGCTGGTGGCACCTCAATGGGAGAGAGTGACTCTCAGGCTGACGAGCTGTGAGGACAGTCTGTGCCCACAGAGGATGACTGTTTTGCAACGACTGACCCCGCAGGGTGGGATTCGCTTTATCAGGACTCTGCCACGTGCTGGGTCTGCCCTTTGGGTGTGTGTCATTTGTGGTGGCGGTGGCGTGGGGCTCTGGTGTGGCCTGAAGGAAGTCGCGGCTGTGTTGGTTCTGGGGGTTCCTGGGAGCGGCTCTGGTGTATGTGCCCAGATCAGCCGCTGCCTGGGACATGCCTAGGGCCACCTGGGAGGCGCTACAAAATGATCTGCAGATGGTTGTCACCTGTGCTGGGCTTAGAGGTTCCTGGGACAGGCCAGGCTAGGAACCGAGGCCCGCTGCCGCTAGAGCCCTGCCTGGGGCCACTTAGCAAAGGTACAGGGTACACTGAGGCCCGATGCTGCTTGTTTGGGGTTTGTGAACCTTTGAGAGAATTTAGGAAAGTTCAGCCTATGAGCCAAGGCAGGCTATTTGCATGGAAAAGCCACCGGAAGCGGCTGAGTGCGCACGCCAGTTGGGAGGGGCGGGGTCTCGGGGTCGCGGGGTCGCGGGGTGGTGGTGAGTCTGGGGAACTGGGCTTGGCGCCCCCTGCGCTCCCTGGTGGCGGAGCACTCAGCCAAGGAGCAAAATGGCGCAGCGGGCCGCCCCTCCAGCCCCCGTGCTGAAGCCCGACCACTCAGTTTCTCCCTTGCGTCCCTGGCGCCTTTGGAGCTGCTGTCCCCGCGCAGGAGCTCAGAGCGAGTGAGTCCAAGTCGCCACGGGGCCCTTTAAGAGGACCGCCCGCCTGGGGCTCCAGCAGCCCCGTCTCAGGGTCCCACTCAGCCTCAGCGTCCGCTGGTTTTCACAGCCAGGGGCTGTGGGGACTTCCCCTGGATCCTGCCGCCGCAGCCCTGGCTGGGACCCCTGGAGTCCCAGAGTGGGGTTTCTGGATATTTCCTGAGGGCGTTCAGGAGCATATTGGGCACCCCCCGTCATAACCACTGCCCTCCCCCGCCCCCCACCTTTTTAGAGCAGAGATTGAAAGCGAGGGCTGCAGGGGCAGCGCGTGGCCCTCCCCTCCTCCGGGCAAGCCCAGCCTTCCCTGACCTGGCCTTGGTCCTTCCTTGTCCCCAGCACCGCCCCTCTGTCCGCCTCTCCTCTATCTGAAATATTGCACTGTGAGGAAAACCCAGAGCCCAGGGGGCGGGGGTTAAAATTCAGCCCCCACACATGCAGGGGGTTTCTAAAGGCCCATTTCTCGGTAAGAAACCATATGTCAACAGCTAGTGGCAGTGGACCCGAGGGCGCTCCATGGCAGGGGTGACGCGGGCGGGGCGGGGGGGGGGGCGCCCGCCTCTGGGGTTCCTGCGCGTGCACACCCGGGGGTTTCCCCGGGGATCCGGTCCGTCCGGGGCTCAGTGGTGCAGATTCTGAGAGGTGAGCGAGGCCCTGCCAGCATCTGGGCAGAAAGAGTTCCCTTCGAACAAGATGGGAGCAAAGCCAGCGCAGGGGGAAAGGGTCAATATTTATCCTATGATTCCGCATCTTTTGTGACACTGCATTGTTTATAGTCACTTTTGACAGGATAGTTGGGAGACAAGGCAAATTTGTGCCTCTCCTCCAGGAAGGATCTGGAATCTTTCAGTGTGTCGCGCCGCTGTGGTCCTCAGTTATGTCTATCTGCTGGGGCTTTGGCCCATTCCAAAAATCCTGATATTTTCCAAAAAATGGGACATCGTGGCTGCATTTCAGGAACAGGACATAATATATAAATGTGGCCAATGAACAGGAGTGTTACTTTAAATATGCATTTAACCCCAGTTTTAAATAACTTTGAATCTAGTGGTTATCTGATTCGAGAAATGAAACATTCGAGTGCATTAAATGTAAATTAGATAACATGCTCATTTCAAAGGCTTTCCGATTCTAAAGTGGTTATATTGACTATATGAACTTCTTCACTTTCTTTAAAAAATTTTTTTTTAATTATTATTTTTTTATCTTCACCTAAGGGTACGCATCTTTTGGGGGGGGGGTTTCGTGGTTATTTTGTTTGTTTGTTTGAGAGAGGGAGAGAGAGAGAGACTCAATCTGTCCACGCCAGGACCCGGATTGAACGCGAAACCTGCGCATGTGCCCTGACCGGGAATTGAACCTGAGACCTTTTGGTGACCTTTCAGTTCAGAGGACGTTGCTCCAAACAAGGGAGCCACATCGTCCAGAGCCTTCATTTACTAGTTTCTCAAAAGATGTGTCACTAAGATAAAGTACGCCGACAGTTAAAACTGTTAAATTCAAATCCACCATA
>PVJD01010113.1:0-56356 GCA_004026545.1 Mormoops blainvillei
CTCAAATTCCAGGAGGGCTCCTTGTAGCTTCCTTGTTTCCCAGATGCCCTAAAACACTGGTCCGAGAGCAAATCATGTGCTTGGTGAATCTCTGGCCTAGTTCTCACATGAACTGGTAGGCGATGAGTTTTTTCCAGAAACCTAAATGGACAGCCTAACATCATTCTCAAGATACCCAAGGCCACTCCTCTTACAGGACAGGCTTTCAATCCTTGAAGCCACGCTGCTTCTTGATTCGGGGTAAAGCCAAGAGAGACGCAGCAGGTACCATGGAAATGGGCAGGCCTGGGGTGGCAGCCCAGGGCTGTACTGGGCTGTTTACCCTGGGCAAAGAAGACCTACAGAGAATCTTGATCTGCAATAGCTCAGGAAGAGGTCGCAGGGTATTGTGCCCTGTATTAATATGGTTTTTGTTCAGACACCTGAGTCCAGGCTATTAACAGAATCATAAAATGCTGAAGCTGAAAGGGCTTTGAGACAGCTTATTCCATTGTTTTTCTAACGATGCTCTGCAGAGTCCTGAGCTTAAGTGGGGACCTCGGGGTCTGCTTGGGGGTGCAGAGGAGAGAGAGAAGGCACATGTTCCTCTCAGCCTTCAACCAGAACCACTCCACTCCATCTCTTTCTTAATGCTGGGATGGGTGGCCAATGAAGGGCTGACCTAGAATAAAAGGGTTCCACTGTAGCAAAACAAAAACGGCCACTAAAGCCCCAGAGCTGGTTTATTCCATGTCCATATTTTAATCAAAGGAGACTGAAGTCCAGAGAATTGAGATTTGCCCAAGGTCACCCAGCTGGTTAGTACAGATCCCAGCTGGCTAGTTAAGCTCTCCCCCTTCCGCCTGTCCTTCAAGAAATCTGAGTGCTATCTCTGTGCTTTCTTGGCCAGTGATGCCAGCAGGTGCACTCACAGAAAGCCAAGCGTGGGAACTGAAAGAGAAACTGAGTAACGTGGACGTGGGAAAGTGTCCTCTTGAAGAAGCAGCAGTTACCTGCCGTGCGACGTTTGGGGTGTTCTTGGTTTGCCAGGTCCCTTCTTCAGCATCTGTGGGCAGCCCTGCTGAGTGGACCTGGGACTCTACAGGACACAAAGCAGCACCAAAAAGCTCAGAGCCCAAGGTTCTAGCTCTTGACTCTGTAGCCAATCTGTCTTGTGACCTTGGGCAAGTAATTTTATCTTGGCATCTCCTCATGTACGAACGGGTTACTTCTAAAGCCCTCTAGTTTTAGAATTCTAGGCTCCCTCCCTGATCTTTAACAGCGACCTCATCCTTGCACCAATGTCTGTATTTTAAATCAACTTGCCATAAAAAGATAGGTCTCTGCTGCTCCTTTCTAGCTTCGCAAGCTTCAGAGGACTTAAGGATCCCATGGCTTATTTAATCTGACCTTCAAAAAGGTGACATTCTGATCCGCATAGGCATGACATGATAAGAAAATGTTCAGCCCAGCTTTGATGATCATGTGTATTGATCGTTACATGCAAAGAAAGCTCTGGTAGCTTCCCCGCATATGCTCGGTGATGGCCTCTCCACCCTTCGCTGGTAGTTTGCTCTTTTCCTGCAAACTAACTCAGCTGGTGTAAGCCATTCTGAGGCTTCTCCAAGAGCACCTACTATGTGCTAGATTTGAAAAACTGTTCATACAGCCACCCAGTCAGGCTAAGAAACAGCTGCTCCGAGGGATGGCAGGGTCCGTGGAGACTGAAGGCAGTTCCATGTGCCTTGGACATTGGACATGTAAAGGGAAAGTTAGCAGACCCCTTGGCAAAAAACTGCAGTCTTGGCCAAGCTAGACACATGGATATATCGCCCCCAAAGCGGGCATAATTCTAGGAGTCAACAGCTTCAAGTTTTTCACTCACCAGAGCCCAGACTCATTGTAGGAAAAAGCAATGATTCACTCTGAGGCTTCAGAATGGTATTAAATTACTTGTCCATTACTAGGTGATTTATGCTGGGATTGGGCTGAGAGGTCCCTGCACTGCTTTCCCCTCGTCACCCCCCCACCCCTGTTTCAACCACTGCCCAAACATCCACAGAATTTATAACACAGAAATTGGCTCTGAGACCCAGCACTGTGGCATTTTCTTTCTGCCAGAGGTTTTTGCTACTGTGTGGGTTTTATGCATATGTCCAGATGATTCTTATATTAAGCCACGGGAAAAAAATTCAATTTGTTTTTTATTAAAGTCCAGCCGTTGCCCTGCCAGTCAAACCCATTTATCTCCCCTAGCCTGGATTGCTCATGTCAATCTGTGATTACCATGCGCTACCTCGATAACAGCCTGCTGATTATCCCAACATCTGAAAAGCTGCCTTTTGTAAATTACATTGCAACTAATGAAGCCCAGATGTACTCGCGTCAGTGTCCTCTCTCGCTCTCGCTCTCCGTCACGCACAGGAGCCAAACCGCAAGGCCAGCGCTGGCATCCGAACGGCATTTGAACCAAAGCCTGGGGTATCAGGCTCAGACACAACAAAGGTCTCTTTGGCTGGGAGCACGGGGAAATCAGGTTTACGCGCTTCCCCTCCCATTCAATAGCCTTCTCCCAAAGTTTGGGAGTCAGATTAGAGCTCCATTATTAGAGTCAATGCAGAAAATCCAGACACCAGGCCACACTTTAATTTGGGATAATAAGGAAGATGAACAACATGTGGTGCCGATCGTGTAGGTGCAGGGGCTGTGATTTTTAAATTACGCTAAACAGATGTGGAGGGGAAAGTTGCCATGCACACGACAGTTTAGTTCAGCTTGAACAAAGACAGGCCCTGATGTGGTTTGGGGCTATTTACGCCGTCCTGCTGTCCAGTGTCAGTGAGTCAAAGATGCTGAGCGGCAGGCTCACGCCCCAGGCTCCAGGGGTGGCCAGCGGGTTCTGCTGGGTGAGGCCTTAAATGCCCTTCCTGTCTCAGTTCCCTCAAGTCTCAGGCAGCGAGAAAGGAGTGTCAAGGCCAGGACGAAGGGATAAATCAGTACTGGTGAACATATGCTGCCTCTTCTCCCAAGGTCACAGTCTTTCACACGGCTCTAGGCCTCTCAGTGCACATCTGCCATGAACTGTGTGGGGTGGGGCCCGTGCGCAGTGGCAGCTCAGAGGAAGGGGTTTACTTGGTGGAATCCACCTGTGGCCCCAGGGCCACATGGCTGTGCCCACTTCTCACCAAGCTCTGCTCACCACTCCCTGTCGTCAGAGCATTCTGGCGGGGAGAGGTTGGGAAAGTGAAATATGGCCTGGGGCACCCTTGAGGTCTAGAGGCTGCAAGTCAAGACTAGGTGGGAGTCACTTGGACCAACACCCAGAGCTCCAGGAAGTGATGACCATCTAGATGACCAGGGCAGTGAGGGCAACACAGGGAGCCCAGCCCCTGGACTCCCAACTCAGGAAAGAGTCTGTTTCTTCTCTCTTTTTACTTCTTTCCAAATAATTTCTGAGAAGACTGGTATTTGGAATGCCAAGATTTTGGCCAATGGTGGCATAAATGCCGACCCTGCCTCGTTTCCTCGTCACTTCAACAGAGGGAAAGGTGTGAAAGGCCAGGATGAGGGAGGCAAGGCCGTGGCTGTGGCGCCCTCGCCGAGGGTACTGCAGGCGATGGTCATTACGCAGTCCGACCCCTCCCCGTCCTCTCGGGCTCAACGCAAACATTCCCTCCAGAGGTATTACTTAGTCCCTGTCTGTTTGCAAGGCATGGGGCCAATGTGGTGAAGATGGAGAAATATCTCCCATGTACACTAGTTCCCGACTGCGGGCTGTTTGCACTTCTTAGAGGGAAGATCTGCAGAGACAACGTATCTGGAGGAGAGAGTGGGACGAGGGCCTGAGAGTGTCAGACACAAAACACTCCGCAGGTCCATCAGAGGGAAGCGGACTCCTCGCTGAGAGGCCTGCAAGCTCATGGAGTTCGGGGAGGCGTTTGCGGAGACACTAGGAACCTCATCCCAACTCCTGGAAGAATGTAAATCTCACTTTCCTCCTGTGTATGTGTTTCCCTAAGTGCAGGATGGATTTGGTCCTGTATTTTGACCACAGGGTCTGTGAGTGTGAGGCAGGGGCTCATAGGACCAGTCTGATAGCTAGGACCTAAAACTGGGCCTTGGTTTTTGGTGGGGGCCCTGAAAGTGTCAGACTGTTCAGACACTCCATCCCGGGTGTTCTTACCTGTCCTATACCTGCCAGGCAAGGCTACAGAGGCTTGCAAATTAAAGGGACACTGTGGTGCCATCTCATTTTGTTAGTTTCTGTGGAGGCGCTCTTAAGAATGTTCACCTGCATAGTAGGTCTGGGGAACATGATTCTCCGAAGTCTGGCCTCCAGGTTTCCTCCAAGAAGTGGTCACATTTGTTTCATAGATAGAGAGAGAGTAAAAGACATGCATACAGAAAAGGACAGAAGGACTGAATCAGACAGGCAGAGTGTTTTCCAATGTCAGGGTCACACAGGGAAAAAACTGAAAAGTCAGGATTTAAGACCGGCACTCTTCTTAATCCAGAGAAACAGCTCTTTCCACTGCACTTTGCTTCCTGCTGCTATTTACAATATTAAGACCGAACACTTGCATCATTCTTCTCAATTTGCACAGCATTCCAAGTCTCACAATTTAGTGATCCTTTCCCCATTATTGGTTTCTATTTAAAGATGAAGAAATTAAGTCACACAGATGTGGGATGATTTGCTTAAGGTCACCCCACTAGTCGGGGGAAACCCCGCAGACTGCCTCTCTGTTATTCAAGAAAGCTTCCGCCACGCAACCAAAGGTCCTGGCTCTGCTGGGGCACTGGTCACAGTGGACCCCTGCTCAGAGCACGTCTGGAGTCTAATTCCAACCTCTCTCTCTCTCTCTTTTATTTTTCTGTTTTCTGATTTTTTAACACTGGGATAAAAATGCTCCATCCATTCTCATGCTTTCCTTGTTCCAATTACTGTGAGAAACCTGCATCCTTCCTCCTTAAAGAACCCCTCCTTGGGTGCTATTCTCCAGTTTCTTCTGTGGCCACAAATGGAAGGACAGACCCCCACGTGTACCAGAAATGCCTCTTCCTTGCTGTTTGTCACTAGTCGCATCTCTCGCAGACACAACCACCTGATGAGCCAGATAAACACTTCTACAGAAAACACAGAATGTAAACAGGGTGATTGCTGGCATGTGCCTCTGGGGCTTTGTCAGGCCTCCAGTGGAAACCTCATTATCTGCCCAAATTTGTTTACTAAATAAATGAGGAGACCTATTTATCATATAAATTTAATTAGAGGTCTGATTTATTTACTCTGTGTCTGTCAAGTTCTTCCCATCTTCCCCAGCTTTGCATCCCAGAAACTCCAGCCACGGTATGTAATAATAAAAAGCAGTTCTGCCTTTGTTGGATTTTGGCCCTGGAGCAGCAGGAAGCAGGGTGCTAAAGGCAAAGCCAAGATGAGGCAGGGTAAGAGGGGTAGAAGTTCAAAAGACTGACTCCTCTCCCCCCGCAAAATCCCCCAAGGAATCACCAAATCTGAGTGGGGTCTCTGTGAGAACAAGCCTGTAGGAACCATCCTGGAGTAAAATCTAGTGGGATTTAATGCAAGGGCAAGAACACAGTGAGTCCACAAGAAACCACATGAGCGGTCACTCCATGATATGGGGAGCTTTTCCTTCCGCTGTGTGTTAAATTATGTCCCTCTGCTTTTAAAAGCGGTAAGTGTTCCTTGGGAATTTTTCCCAAGTAAAATCTGAGAAAGACTAATGATTTGTTCACCTGGATCTTAACAGGAATTTTGCAAAGAAATTAGTCAAATAAATTTGGGCAAAGCAGAATTAAATAAAGTTTGATTTCACAACATGCACTGGGACTGTCAGAGGGGCACACAGGGTACACAGATATGTCCTCGAACCCCTGTGACCAGGTAAACACTTCCTCTTCTCATGGAGTAACATGGCCATCAAGGATCTGCAGAACTCATTCTAGAATGGCTGGTTTAGGTGTCCTAGTGCCTACCCCTGGATTTAGCCAAATGATCAGAACTGCTTTTCTGATTTATACCTCGGTATGGTGACATCAGCCCATATTTAAAGGTCACTAAGCAATGCTGAATAAAACACATTGTTGTGATTATTATTTGGATGGTATTGAGTGTTGATCTTTCTTTAAGGACCCATGTGAAATGTTTCTATCCAATCAGTTTCAGAACACACATATGTTTAATACGCAATTGGTTTGGTTTTACTGTAGACACACTGTGAATCTTGTAACTGAAAGCACTTCTTGGTTTGGTTTTACTGTAGACACACTGTGAATCTTGTAACTGAAAGCACTTCATGCTTGGTGAGGGATGCTAGGAAGCCTACAGGCTAATCTGTGGCTTCCCCCATCAGTACATTGTAATACTATGGCATGGTTTCTGGTACTGAGGACATTCCAAGGCCTATGGTAATTTTCTCATTCACAGTTTTTACTTCTTCTTAACTTATTAATTATTTTTAATGTATTTTATCTGGCTAAATTATTCATATTTTTAAACCCTAAGTTCTTTATGGAATAAGACAAGGAATAAATGCAAAGTTAAAAATTTTTAAATGCTTATTTTAAGTGATGATGCAAGAAAGTAAAAATTAGCTGTAATCCCAACACCTAGGGGAAGTTATTTACTGCTAGTATTTGGATGTATTTTCTGTCAGTCATTTTGAAAATATTGGAATCATATACTATATACATAAAGTTTGTATCTTGCTTTTTTCCACTTACAATATTTAATATTCTATGACACTGAATATTCTCTATATTTAACACTTCCTTATTTGAGGGATTTTAGCACATATTCAGCGTTTTGTTTTGTTTGCTGTTATAAATAATATGTACTAAAGACCTTTCCAGAGTATATATTTTTCAAATTTCTAATTATTATTTTAGAACAGATTCCTAGAAGTTATAGTTTAAAGGATATAAACATTTTTATTTTTTATTTTTTAACGTTTAAAAAAATTTTTTTAAAGACTTTATTTTCTGAGAGAGGGGAAGGGAGGGAGAAAGAGAGGGAGAGAAACATCAGTGTGTGGTTGTCTCTCGAGTGCCCCCTACTGGGGACCTGACCCACAACCCAGGCCCTGATTAGAAATTGAACCAGCAACCCTTTGGTTCGCAGGCGGGTACTCAGTCCACTGAGCCACACTAGCCAGGGCTAATGTTTTATTGTTTATGCTATTATAGTTGTCCCATTTTTTTTCTCCTTTCGCTCCCCTCTACCCAGCCCACCCCCCACTTCCATAGTCCATCCCCACACCGTTGTCGGTGTCCATGGGTCCTTCATGGCATAGAATCATGGAATAGGCTGACAGCTATGAGAGGGGAAGGGGGAGGTGGGGACTGACTGAAAGAAGGTGAAGGGATTAGTCAAAGGATGTAAACATTTTTAATGCTTTTAACAAATATTATACAACTGCTTTCCAAAAATACTGTATTAGTCTACATTGCTGGTAGCAGCATAGGAAACACGCCTATTTCATCATAACTTCACTGGCATTATTATGTTGTTATCACTTAAAGACTTAGCTATTTTTATAGTTGGAAACAATTTGTTTTTTAATTTGCATTTTGATTACTAGAATCTGAATCATTTTTCAACTCTTTATTAATCTTTTTCATGTGTTTTTCTTTGGATTTTGCTTCCTATCAGTTGCCTAGTTTTCTTTCGGGGATATTAATATTTTTCTTTTCTATTTACGTGAGGCTTTTTACATATATTAAACACGTCAACTATTATCCTATGGATTTTTGGAAAATATGTTTGTGTTCCATTTTTTAAATCATTTTAAATTACAGAATTTTTATTCTTATATAATCATCTCAATAGATTTATTCAATTTATTTTAATTCTTAACTACATTTGAGGATAAAGTAACTATTCATGTACGTATAGACTTAAGTTTCAAAAAATGCTTTGGTCTTTTAAATTTAACTACGTTTAGGTAAAATTTATTGTGGTATATTCCGGTCTTCTGTTGAAGGCTCCAGGCCTGAGCCTATGGGAATGTTTCCATCATCTCCAAGGTCCCCTGGGGTCGTGGTTCTGCTATCTATCCTGGGAAATTAGGGACACTGTTAAGCATTCCTAATTGAGGCTGCTGTCTTTAGAGAAAGTATCGCTGGTGATAGCTTCTGCAGGATGATTAGAAGTCAGTCAGTGAATCCCTCTATTGTCACCTCTCGAAAAAATACACAGGATCTTTGGCATCTATGGACAGGACCCAGCTGAATTTCACCATTATACATGTATCCCTTGTCTTTCTATAGATTACAACAAACAAACAAAACCCAAAAGCCAGGGAAGCAAAGCTCTCGAGCTGGGTCCCTGAGTTAGGGGTGATTATTTTTCAAGACTTTAAGCTAAGAGTCCCAGACTCAGTGGAACAGAGTGCAGGACGGAGGAGTATCGGGAAAAGGGACCCATGAGGCTGAGGTGGGCACAGGCTTTACCACCCACGAGGATGGGGCTTTGCGTCTGTATCTTACTGCTCCTGCCTCCCCTAGCCTGAGTTAGCCTTCCTCCCACAGACCGTGGTGCGCTAGGCAGTCCCCTAGGGCAATGGCAGAGACAGCAATGTGTTTCCTATGTGTGTAGAGAAGGGGCAGAATGTTCAAGCTTTAGACCTGGGCACAGACACAAGGTCCCTGGTCTCCTGGTACAGCAGACTTGGGTCCCTGGCTGTTGCTTGATGTGTTACATTTGTCTTTCATAATTTGCTTAGGCTATAAGCTTATTTTTAAGCACAACTCAAAGCACTGACTTCTCAATGAAATATAAAGCCCAAGGTGACATGGCCCTGACTTTTCTGAAAGGTCCTTCTCCTCTGGCCCCTCCCAGAGTAAATCAGGCTGTTGTTTATCTCCCTCTGAAAGCCACTTCCCTTTTCCACCTCACCCACACGCTGATCTGTGGATTTGCTGACCTGGGGCAAATACTTAGCATTTGCTTTCGGGTTTTCTTGAAAATGCATAACTGTCAGCAGCTTCACACTTCCTTCTCTGACTTCTTTCATTCCTGATCTTCCATACAAATAACCAGAGGCTGGGTGATGGACCTATTTTTAGTAAACTTAAAAAACTTGAATAAAGGCAAGAGACTGTTCACGTTGTGTTTTGTAGTCTCTTATGTGCTAAAAATAATTTTTTAAAGTAGTGTATCACTCCCAAAGCAATAACATAGAGAAATATCAAAATATTGCCTAAACAATGAGGGTATGGGTTAGGGCAAAGAGGAGGGGTCAGCTCTCCTAGAATCCAGTACCCACCCCCCCACCCCCACCCCTGTTAGGCAGAGATGCCTCTTCTAGTTCAGGAAGCCAGGGAATGGATCCTTTAGCACTGGAACCAACAGAGCCTCCTGTCCCCCGCCCTGGACAAATGTACCTTAGTTTGCTCACACCAAGGATATAAGGTAGGGTGACCTGGTGTCCCAGCTTTCCCAGTCCTGTCTTGGTTTACACATATTGTCCTTGTTTTCACTCTCTGCTGTCATCTGAATATTTGTGTCTCTCCAAAATTCAGCTGAAGTTCTACTGACTCAGGGATTGTATCAGGAGGTGGGCCTTTAGGAGGACCCAACCCTCACGAAGGGAATTAGGGCCCTTATGAAGAGGCCACGCAGAGCTTCCTAGCCCCCTTCTCCTTGGGAGGACGCACGGAGAAAGCCGGGACCAGGAAGACAGCCCTCACCTGCCCACGCTGACCCCTGACCTCAGGTTTCCAAGCTTTAGGACTCTGAGAAGTAAATTTCTGTTGTTTATAAACTACCAGTCTGTCTGTGGCATTTTGTTATAACAGCCCAAAGATGACTAAGACACTCTAAAACAAGGCTACAGTTCGGACAATAAATTATGCAGTTCTCCTAATTGCGGGGAAAGTGATGAAGCAGAAATTTAACTCTCATTTTTCTCTATAGAGCAGAGGATTGAGGGAAGGTGAGTCACATGCTATTCCAGGGGCTGGCAAACATTTTCTAAAAAGAACCAGGTAGTAAATATTTTAGGTCTTGTGGCCAGGCAGTCTGTTGCAACTATTCAACTCAGTTACTGCAGGGAAAGTGGCCACAGACAACACGTGAACAAAGGAGCCTGCCTCTGTCCCAACTGAACTTGCTTTATGGACACAGAAATCTGAATTGCATATCATTTTCATGAGTGACAAAATGGTTTTTTATTTTGATTTTTTTCCAACCATTTGAAATGTAATAGGCATTCTTCACGCGTGGGCTAGATTTGGCCTGCAGGTCGTCGCTGGGCCTGTGCTACTGAACACACGTGGGTGCTGGTGAACAAGCCCCCGGTCTCCTCAAAAAGGGGGTCTGGTAGACCCATTTTCTCTGTGTATATTCGGTATCATCATTGTTAACATTTACATTTATATAACCTGAAGACAGGTGCGAGGTTTGAGGTCTTTAGAGTGGAAGGAATCTTACCATCTCTGCAGTTCTCAACCATGGAGCGGCAATAGATGAGGTGTATCCTGAGTAATTTGCTGCTGCTGATAAACTAGCAAAGCTTACCAGTGATTTATGCCTATATAAATTAGAGCGGATTTGATGCTTTCATAAAAATGCTGTTCTGCCTCACTTGCATTCTAATCTGCTTTCTTAGGGTACAGAGAAGGGGTCTGCTGTCATTCACGAATGACAGGCGAAGGTTGCATGTAGGACAAATTGTCACCAATGCCCCAGAGGTGCCTGGTGGGAGAAGGTGGAGGAGCGTTAACCTAATCCATCCTCATTCTTTTCCGGATGAAGAGCTGTCTTCACAACAGCCCTGCGTGAAGAGGCGTCCAGGGAAGATGTGGTGGTCCTAGGTTTGCACACTCAGCAAACCGAGGAGAGAGACCAAGCAATGTGCTCAAGCAGTAGAGCTGGAACTCTTGTGGAGATATTTGGGACCCCGAAATTTGTCGGTTTTGCTACACCTCACCACTTTTAGTATCACAGGTGTCAGAGAAACCTCAAAACTTCACATCTTGCTATCTTCAGGTTGTGACTAGGACAACAACACCCAAGGCATTGGATAACTGTACCAGTATTGGACAGAGTTCGGGCCATGATACAAGCACTGGAGAGCCAGTATACCATATTTCTATAAAGACAGACGTGGTGGCCAGGGACTAGTTATCTCTATGCCAAGTAAAAGCTCTCTGGCAGAACGTAAAGTAAACAGCAAAGTGCCCTATAGCATGCTTGTCAAATTACCAGTCTGTAAGGACTTTGGTGGAGGTTTATCGAGTCAAACTCTCTCAGCGCCGAGGAATAAGACCTTACTGAGCACACTGGGAAAGAGTCAGCCCAGAGCACTATCCAGCCTCAGTCATAGTTAGCCTGTCTAGTTTGTCACTGAAGAGACTACTTCATTAGCCGACACACGCCTACATCCACAGGGCAAGGATGACTGATGTGCATAATTATCACTAGAGGCACTCTAAAGAGAACACAGGCATTTTTAATCACGAAACAATTTAATTATTATAAACGTAACATTGGTGGTCTTATTATATTTTAATCCCTTGAAAATTGGTCACTAATTTGTATTGCATTAATTAGCCTACATCGGTATACCCCAAATCATGCATGGTTCCAGAGTTTGTTTTCCGCTGGTCCTTTTTAAAGGTTGACTTTTTTTACATCCAAACTCAGATTCATGTTCAGTAACACCTACACTAAAACAAAACACCATTGCCCCCTAAATCAGCTTCATTTATTAGGTCCCCTGGAGCTCCTCATTCTGACAAGCTAAACTCTTCTCTCAATCCTTTCAGTCACTAGGAAGGAGTTCAAAGGTTGAAAGCTCCTCTTGAATTTGAGATCTCAAAGAATATTTGGTTTCCCAAAGCCTCCAGCCAGGCACAGCCAATACGGCAACCAAAGGGAAGCACACGGGCAGCGATACAGAGAGGCGTGCGGAAGGGCTGGGGGTAGTAGGCAAGTGGGAATGGCCGCCTCCCCAGTTACACTGCAAAGCTGTGGAACACGAATGGTGACGACCAGAGAGACAGGAGAACATAAAACCCCAGAGGCACACAGGCGAAGGCTGGACTCTGCCAGAATTTAAAGAGATGGAAATAAACACCGGGCCCCAAAGCAACCCATTTAAAGCTGTGTTTTGGGTTTCTTTTACCAAAGGTTAGAGAGAAAAGGCAGACAAGGCAGGAAGGAAGGAGAGAGACAGAGGGAGGAAGATGGAGGGAAATAGAAATGGAAGAAGAGGAAGGAGGGAGCCTGGTAGGAGAAGGAAGAAAAATAAAAAAAAAAGAAATTCCCAGAACCTTAGTTATGTGTATTCTCAAGGTGGTCTGTGCCCTCTCATTTCACTGTTATTAGAGCTAAAAATTTAAAAACAACAACAACAACAACAACAACAAAACCCCCACAAAACCTTTTGGCATTTGCTAGCATTTTTAAGGACCTGAAATTATTCTGAGTTTTACTCCTTTTTGCCATCCTTCTCATGGATTTGTCTTTATCCTTTCTGGCTTAAGATCCATTATTGCCAGTCTCTGTCTCAGGTACAAAGTCAAAGCTACCAACATGTAAGGCTGGGGAATTGTTGCTGGAGAGCCAGCCCATAAGAACACCCAGAGGACAAGTCCTCTGGGGGCGGGGCCTGAGGGGCTGGAATGAGAGTGGGAAAGATGCCCAAACCCCCCGAGTCACCAAGAGCTGATGGCTCCTTGGATGGTCAGAGGGATCCCAAAGCACCTTTTGCTCCCTCTAGGTCTCCTCCTTTGCTCCTGTAGTACCACAGGCCACCCAGCCCCAGCTGCGGCCACATCGTCCTGTCTCTTTGCTGCTCCCAGCACTTGGTTGTGAAGCACTGTGTACCCTGGGGTCCAGCTCCCTGCTCTCTCTGAGCGAACCCTATAAGCTCCCTCTGCTTCTTAACCTTCTTTGGCTGAAACAGGCCACTTGGAGTTAGAAAGGGTCCCTCTTGACAAAGGTGCCAGGGCTACCTCCCCA
Source organism: Mormoops blainvillei (assembly GCA_004026545.1). Taxonomy (NCBI): domain Eukaryota; kingdom Metazoa; phylum Chordata; class Mammalia; order Chiroptera; family Mormoopidae; genus Mormoops; species Mormoops blainvillei. The sequence goes on from PVJD01010113.1 coordinate 12,968, forward strand.
ACATGAAGCTGGTAGGAGACGGGAGAAGTGTGGGTGTTTAAACCCTCCTCACACCTGGAAGGAGAGATAGCTGGAAGCCACAAAGTCACCTTCTCCTCACCCCCTGGCTAGTTTTAGTATGGGGTGGCCAGACAAACTGTGTAACTCATGGAGCAGGAGAAATAACCCTTACTCCCAATTCCCCTGCCATGGGTTGAATAGTGTCCCTCAAAAAGGTATGTTTTAGTCCTAAACTCCAGTGCCTGTGGAGGTGACCTTATTTGGAAATAGGGTCTTTGCAGATGCACTTAGGCTCAGATGGACCCTGAATCCAATGATTGGTGTCTTTGCAAGAGATAAGAGGGGGAAATTCGGAACACAGGGAAGAAGGACATGAAGACGGAGACAGAGACTGCAGCTGTACCGACAAAGGCCCCAAGACACCACAGGCCACCAGGCGCTGGAAGAGACAAAGGAAGGTTCTCTCCTGGAGCCTGGCGAGAGAACATGGCCTTTTCGGCAATTTAGTTTCAGGTTTTTGTCCTACAAACCTATGGGAGAATAAATTTTTGTTGTGCCAAGCCACCCAGTTCATGGTGATTTGCTGTCGCGGTCCTGGGAAACTAACATGCCCTAGAAGGCTAGGCAAATTGTGTCAACAGTGGAATAAATTCCGCGGACACACCAAAGGTAGCAGGGTTATAAGCTGGCCCTCACACCTTGAGATGAATTAGTCCACAGGTTATGGTACTTTATGCCTGGTTGGCACGGGCAGTGGGAGCTTTGGGTGGCTTTGGGTGGCTTTGGTCTGTGAAGGGCTACCAGGTATGTGGTGTGAGCAAAAAATGAGGGCACCAGGACATCAGGAAAGGCCTGCAGAGGGGAATGGCTGGAGACGATCTCAACTATCTGCAGAGGCTAACCTCACTGACTATAGACGGGACGGGAATGGCCCCCCATCCCTAACCCCCTGGCTTGGCAGAGTTCTCAGCTCACACTTTTCACGTTCCAGGTCCCCTTCCACCAGGGCACCGAGATGGGGACAGGTTAGAATTTCTTATTCTAGGACATAGTCTCTCCTGAGAAGGAGAGAGTTGGCCTTTCTTCCCCCAGATCACTGCCTAACACTGCCTTCGGGGCCTCTTCCTCCTTCCTTCTCTGCCCTTCACCGCCCCCACTCCAAAGCTGGCTTCCTTGGAAAACGCGCAAAGACCTCTGGGAGCTAACTTTGGCTGAGTAGGAATCCACAGCGCTAGAGCTGCGCACTAAACAAAATCCACGTTATGGGAAAATTAGGCAGTCAGCCAAGACACTCTCTGCTTCAGACAAAACTGAAAACGTGATGAAAGGTAGCTGCTGCTCTGCACAGAGGGACGGGAAGGACTCGGTGGTTAAAGGCCCAAACCCGAATGGTCAGAATGGCTGACCAGTAAGCTCTCAGAGTAAGGGAGATGTAATGGCGGGCGAACGACAGCTGATTATTAAATTTTCAGGAATTTTGAAAAAAGATTGTTAAATACAGCCATTATTAAAATGAAACTATATAAATTTACAATTTAGTGCTTCTCGCTGGGGGGTGGTTTTGTACCCCAGGAGACATCTGGCAATGTCCAGAGAAGTTTTTCGGTTGTCACAGCTAGAGTGTGGTCTCTCATGGGCAGAAGCCAGGGATGCTGAAGATTATCCTACATTATCACAGTGTGGTCCCGCAGAACAAAGAATTCTTTAGCCCAAAATGTCAGCAGTAGCAAGGTTGAGAAATCCAGAATTAAATAAATTAAATTAAAAACAAAGGTGACCAAAAGATCAAAAGTCACCACTTCCTAATTATTTACTAGTGCTTGTGTTTCTGAGGTTATATGTCTACATATGCATTGTACGGAGAAATACCATAGAGTGGTACAAACTTTGCATTTCTTTCCAATGACACACTCAGTAAGGTCATGGAAACAGGCGAACACTGCAAATGAGGGCTCCCCTCTCTTTGGAAGGCCCAGTTGTTAAAACATTCACCACTGGCGGGATGGATACAGGTTATCCGAAAGAGCAGGATTTTCTCCTTCTTTTTTGCTTCTCTTAAACACACACACACACACACACACACACACACACAGTGGACTGGAGACCTCTATTTTTCTAAACAAAAACAGGGACGGTGCCAAAGAAGACTGAAAAAAGTGCAGTCCCTTATAAAAATGCAAAAGGAAGAAAGCGAAGGAATAGGGTGTTCACAAGAAGTCATTTAAAACGGAAAGGAAGTCGTGTATCTAAGTCTACCTTTTTACCGTATCGAAACATCTGGATGGAAAGTGAACAACCAATCCTTCACCCAGATGTCATTTCATTGTGATGTCAAGTAGATACATATTTGAATAGATTACATGAAGCATAGTATCTCAATATTAGGAAATATTAGGATGATTCTTTTCTCGTTTTCTCTTGCTGTTCAGATATTTGAAAGCAATTTTACCTATGCTAAAGTAGAAGTTGGTTTCAGACTGATCCAAGTTAGAAGCTAGGACACCTTATCCAGATTTACTTACTTATCTCGTGAAGAGTTTGAGATAACTTTGCAATGTGGTAACAGATTTAAGAGTCTCTCTCAATAAGAAAACATGAGGGGCGGAGAGGAAAAGGAAGAGAAAGGAAACAAAATACTTTCAAGTATGAGAAGTTTATAAATTTTAAAACTGAATATATGCATGAAATGCGTGTGGGAGGGAGTGGTGAATTAGAGGGTGAAGCACACAGAAAAGGGTCTCTGCAGTTGAGAGAATTCTGGAACTGAGGGGAGGGCCCAGCGCACTGCTAGGAGTGAACTGTGGTCTGAAATCAGACATCTTGCGCTCCAGGAGCTGCGAGCTGGCTGGGCAATGAGAAAATGGGGCTGGGACTGTGTTCAGAACATGTGAGTAAAGGAGAAGGTTCCCTCAGACCCTGGAAGCCCAGACAATTCAGCCCAATCATCACAGTCCAGAAGGTGGATGTGCGTGTGGAATGTTCACCAGTGACAGACAACTGGTCCTCCCAGTTGTCAGTCTACTATTAATGGTCAAGTCAGCCTCCGCTTGAGGGGCTACCTGAAAAATTCGTATCCTACAAAACAAACTGGAAAGAACACTCCAAAATAGTGAAGTTGGGCATCACTATTAGCTAGGGTTATGGGGAGTTTCTATTTTATTCTTTCTTTCATCCTGTATTTTCAAAAGGTCCTATCACAAACGGGAGATATTTATAACCAGGGAAGAAGTTGTTTCTAAAAAGAGAAATTGAACATAAGTAAACATGCGAAAGTGGTCTGTGCCTTTCCAGGTTGTAGTATGATACGAAATGACTGGCCCCAAACACAGCACCAAAATGTCCTTGTTGCAGTGTGGTTTGTTTTCCTAGTGGCACTGGCACCTACTGTACTATTGATAGTTGGTAAAGACTTAGACTAACACGTCATTCTGACCTTTAATACCTCAAAGGTAGAGCAATTTAGACTAGCAATTCTCGCACTTCTTTGCTCAACTCCTCAATTTCAATTCCAGTTTCACGTTGTTTTATAACTAGAATAAAAATATATCTGAATATTCATTTTAAGAACTTCAGTAATTTTTACCTGTTATTTTTGAAGTTTGATTTTTATATACTCTCTTAAACTATCTAGGTTCCCAATATGACAGTGCCTATACGTTAGTCTTAGGTTAATAAGAAATGATTTGAATTTATTCATTTAACAGATATATATTTAATGTCTAATATATTCAGGGCATGATTCTAGGTTCTGTGGACACCATAGTGAAAAAAGCGGATCATTTTTCTATCTCACATAGCAGTATGCCAGGTACATATATTTGTAGGAAAATATACTAAATTAGGATTATGGATTCCACGAAGAGCTGAAGGCCCAAATCCTTTAAGAATATACGTCATTCCTTGGTTGTAGAAACTGAGGCCAAATGCATTAATGACTCCTCTAATTAATGGAAGTGCTAAGGACAGAACCTATGTATTTCTAGGCCAGTGTTCCTACTATATCCCAAAGGTGACAAATATTAGTAAAAGTCAGACCTTGTTTCAATGGTGTCTCATGTGTTGATCATTATCAATGATTTCCTGAGCCAGATTCAATGACAATTCTCGATCTTCATCCTGCTGATCTCTCTGAAATATTTGGCACTGGAACTATCTCTTGGGTGATACACTGCAGAGGGCATGAGCTTTAGGTTTGAATTTCAGCTACACGTATATAAAAAACCTAACACGGTGTCGGCATCGACTAGACAGTCAACAGATATTAGCAACCCTCTCTTACTTCAAGTACACGCTACTTTGATTTCCCTCTTACCCTTGATTTTCCTCAGTTAGACCTGTTCCTACCCTACCCTTTCCATAGAATTTTCTTCCCCCAAAGCCCACGAGAGGTTCTGTTCTGGGTCCTACACCCTTCTCCCTACACTCTAATTGATGGCTTCGATTTTCATATCTCTGAAAATGACTCTTAGGTCCGCAACTTAAGCCTCAACCTCTTGCGTTCCCCACGTCCTACAGTTTTAGGAGCCTGTAGGTTTCTTGAATGTTTTGCTTTCACCTTCTCTCGGCATGTCCGAAACTACTTACTATCCCTTTCCCAGAACCGTTTTCCTTCATCTGAAAGTGTTCCAGGTAGAGCAAGCAAAATGCCTAAGACTGAAGGCAAGAGGAAAATACAGACCACTAAGGACATGGTGGGAATTCCGAGTGGCTGGGAGGTGGGGAGGGGAAGGGGAACCTGGGGAGGTGGTCGGGCCAGGCTCCGAGGGCACGGGGCCATGCTAAAGGGTTAGGACTTGCTCGCGGAGCCTAGCGGGGAACGTAAGGGTAAGGGTAGACAGAAGGGTCTTTGAGAACAGAGGCTCCAGAAGAGCGTCGACATGGCGGCAAAGGCTCTGCCACTTGAGAATTCCCCAGGCACACAGGGGCAGGCCCTCACCCCTAGTGAGGAGCACTGAGAACACGTGGTAAATGCCTCTGGCGTGCACGCTGATGACTGCGCCTCCAGTGAAGTCGGGCCTCGTAAAGCGGCCACGACGTCTTTCATCATTACCCTGTGGTGGGATCGAAAGGCCCCTTGCCCAGTGCTGAATTTCCCCTCAGGGGGAACATTCCAGTCTAGGCCACTGGACCTTTAATTTGTGTAACTATGGGCCAGTCAGTATCTACAGCCCTTAGCATCTCCCAACTTCAAAATGGACAGGAAAATGCCACTGACTCCAAGGCTGGGAAGAAGACCGTCAGTGAAATTCCTTAAGGCCACAGAAAGGCACCTGGGAAATATGAGACAATTATTAAAAGTGAGATGAAGGGAACTGGAAGGAAAGGGAGAGTCTTTGGAAATCCAGGCCCCTGACTCATGGTGACAGAAAGAGTGGACAAGCCAGCCTGGCCAGCCTCGCAAATCAGGCGCCACCTAAGTAGCTACAGTCCAGAGGCGGATTAAGGCCGGTTGAGGCCCTGCGCACCGAAGAAAATATTGGGCCCCTTAAAAAAAAGAGAGAGACAGGGAAAATAAAAATACATGTTAACCATATTTTTAAATCAATAAAAAAGTATTATGTGCTCTTAATGTTTTATTTCCCATAAAATGTGAATATAATATATGTATAATACAATTAATAATAGTTGGGGTTTTGCGGGGCCCTCCAGAAGTCGGTGCCCAGGGCGCGTGCCCAGTAGCCTCTGCTACTGTCAACCAGGTGGAGAGGGAGAGGGAGAGGGAGATACATCACTCACTCCCAGGGCCATCATACCTGTTGTGTTTCAGAGCATCGGAAAGACAATAAATCAAATAAGAATATGAATCAACGCCACTAATTTGGTGCCGAGTCATTCCATTTGCTATGGACTGGTCAGAAATTCTCCATAAAGCCAGGTGCCCTTTTCTAAAAATTATATAACCAATCAAATAATAATAAATTTATTAAACCCTAACATGAGCGTGACTCATACAGATCTTGCATTAGGGGAAAAAATATGACGGCTGAAAGGTCTCAACTGATTCTAATGATCTAATGAGTAGTTCTGTCCATTAAGGGAAGATGTGGCTGGCTTCCTGATTAACGTGGAGCCTTAGCAGTGTTTTTAATAAAAGTTTTAATATGTACTGCTGCTCGACTGGAATCATGTTTAATTAAAACCTTGGAAACTCCTGGAGAGCTCTCTCTTCCCTTTAGCAGATGAGGAGATGCAGAGCATCCCGGGAGGAAGCAAGAGGCCAGCAGGGCAGGCTGGGGGTGCAGGGCTGGGGGAGTGGACAGACGAGGGACCAAGCACCATTTGCAGAAGAGTGGTGGCACTAGTGCCTGTGTCCACCGAGGAGGGCAGGTCCAAAGTTTTACAGCCTACCCTGTCTCCTTGCTTTACAGAGGAGAAAACTGGTTCAGAGGGTACTTTTAAAAAGGGAGCTGTAGTCAATAATATTGTAATAACTATGTGTGGTGCAGAGAGGTGCTAGACTCATTGGGGTGATCACTTCGCAAGGCTCACATCTAATCGCTGTGTTGTACTGATATGCTATTGTACGTCAACTGTAATTGAGAAATACATTTAAAAAAATAAAAAGGCAACATATTTTTGTCTTTGTTTGTTACACACAAATAAAGAGTATCAGGACCCAGCGTAGAATACTACGGGTGATACTCAAGCACTGCGTGGTCTTAAAGCAAATTGTTCCTGCCTGAATGTCTTTTATGAGGGACGCCATGGGAGCTCATGGCTTCACCATCTTATAAAAAAGGACGAGCACCCATGGCTTAGACAACAGAGGCCTCTGGCCCTGAGTTATTTGCATACACATATAAAAGACCGGGAGAGAATGCTCCATAATATTAATAGTGATTAAGTCAGTGGAATCATGAATGATTCTCATTTCCTTATTTTACACATTTTGTGTATTTTATGAATATTCTATACCTTGCATGAATTGCTTTTATAAAAGAATATAAACATAGAGTTCATGTTATATAAATAATTACTATGTTTTAAGTTATGAGGCACCTTAAGTCATGTCTTCTGTTCCTTATTACAAAATATATAGATTCCTTAAACTACATATAAAATGACATAGAAAATCACAGACAAAAAGAAATCAGTATTTTAAAATAATGATGTCCAGGCACTTAAGCTGTATGGTGTGGAACACTATAAAAAGATATAGCTGTGTCATCAGTAGATAAGTTACCCTCAGAAGTAGCTTAAGAAACAGCGGCTGGTTTTAAAATGACTACAAAGAGAACCTGACAATAAAATTCACTTAAATATCTGACTCTGCAAAAAAAAAATAAAAAAAAAATTATACTGTCCTAGAGGAGTGCTATGTAATTGAAAAGCCTATGGTGTAACAAGAACATCCTTAGTATAAGGGACAATCCCACATGAGATAAAATAAAAACGTGAGCTCTTAAGTACTTTTTAATGTTTCAAAGTCAATGAGGGACTGACAGCCGGAGTAGCATGGTGGCTCCCTTACGTGATACATTTTTTTAAGCTGAAAAATCCCTTAGCAGGGGACAAGGAGCAGTCATTAAGGAAGGGGTGGGGGTGCTGGAATCATGACATATCAAGGGGGCCTTTAGATTAAGCTATTGACTGAGTCTGCTCTTGGGGTATAAGAAAGTGACCAGGGCTTCGTCTGAATGGTCCACAGAAAAATGCAGGGTCAGAGATCTGCCTGAACCAGATGGGTAGAATCTGAACCTGAATTTTCTGTTCAAGATGGCAAATTGAACATAAGGTGACCCTTCATTTTCCACACGAAACACAAGAAAAGATAAAAAATGTATATGAGAGTAAACAGACATAAACCCATACTCAAAAACAAGAGACTTCTCCTAGACTAAAACAGGGATTCTGTAAACCCCGAAAAGGAAGCAAGAAACGGCAACCCGTCACGAGCAATAGGGCCAACACTTCTGCGCACACCGAGGCCAGGGCCACCATCACGAGGCCGGGGGCTGGCTCACAACATTCGTCCTGTTGCAGAGTGCAGTTTGTGTCGTCCCCCACCCCCCCGCCATCTTCCCACGGCCGGGCAGGGGCGATGCCGACCTGCTCACCTGTGTCTAGGCTGGGAAAGCTCCCGCCACCTGAGCGCAGGACCCACGGCTGCATCGTGCCACTGAGGACAGGGCTCGGTGCCACACCGCCCACCTGGGAGGGGCCAGGCAAAGAGGTAAAGGAGGCAACGGCATTCGTGGAGAAAAATAGAAGATATGGAATAAGAAGAGGGAGTTCAAAAAAAAATACATGGAAATTTTGGAAATGAAGGCTGTAGTAGAAGAAATTAAATCATTGTTTCTGTGGAAAATGAAATGCTGAGGTTGAAGGCAGCTTCTGGAATTAGAGAAGCAAAAAGAAAGACTAGGATGAGAGTGGCAGACTCTGAAACATGCTGGGAGATGGAGCTGTCCAGACAGAGACCACAGAGCCAGCCACCCAGGTGAAGGCCTGGTTGTGAGCAGTGGGGGCTGTACAGCGTGGTGCCCCGGGAGCTCTGAGGATTCGGGCAGGGCTGAACTTGGTGGGGGCTGAATGGGAGGATGAGATGATTCAAAGGGAGGGGCTGAGGACACTTCAAGGGCTGGGGTAGTAAATATTCCAGATAGAAATTAGTAGGGAAGGGAGGAATGGTAGCGGGTGTCAGGTGGGGAGAGCCCAGGTCATATATTTGAAAATAGGTAGCCTCGCTCGAAGGTCTAAGAAAGGGCTAAGTGTTTCTACTGAAGCATAAGGGCAAACTCCTTAACAGGCAAGCCCAGAGGGCTATCCGTCTAGGTGAAAAGAGAGAGGGCTACTTGGGTCACTGACTATATCTGGTTAAAGTTTTCAGAATTGAGTTTGTAACCTATTTTATAATTCCTCAGAAATCACTTATTTATGAAGCTCTAATTCACTGGAAATCAGTTCAAAATAGCCAGAATTGCATTTGCACATAATTGTGCCTGCATGTAGAGGATTTTGCTCTGTCCAATGCCCCTTCCACAGACAGTTTCAAACTGGCCAATTCAGAGCTTGGCCTACAGCCTCCGTGCACAACACAGAAAAGATTGAGTTGGGGGGGCCAGAGAGTGGGAGCCTGGCGTGGCAGCAGCCCCCAGACTGCTTTGCAGCACTTCTCAAATATCAGTTTCATAATTAAATAAGACCTCGGGCACCAGTTATAGCTCTGTCCCTATTTAACTTGATCCCGGTGCCTCAGTTTCTCCATGTATCATTGGGGATAATCGGGCCTCTTCTGCCTACCTATTAGGCTTAGCTTGAGTGTCCACTGTGAGGATATGAATAAAATAACTTGTTGCCCTGGCTGGGTGGCTGGGTTAGTTGGAGCGATATCCCATACACCAAAAGGCCGAGGGTTTGATTCCCGGTCAGGGCACATGCCTGGGGTGCGGTTTCAATCTTCGGGGTTTGGGGTGTGTATGGAGGCAACCAATCAATGTTTTTCTCTCGCTCCCTCCTTCCTTTCCTCTCTCTCTAAAAATCAATAAACACATCCTCAGGTGAGGATTACAATGAAAGAAAAAAAAGGCTTTGTTTACTGTGATGTGGAACCAGAGCAGGGGCTGAGGTAGGGGGTCTCTAGGGGAGGGAGCTACACCCCACGGCCTGGGTTCTAAAGACTTACTGCATCTCAGTGGCAGTGTACGGAGTGCCAGAGAGTTTTTTCTCAATGTGATGGCTAAGAGAAGAGGACAAGACAGAATTATGATGCTCACCCAGCTTCTCTGCATGTTTTGTAGAGTGAAGGGAGCTGTGGGAAGAGATCTTCTCGCAGGGGTGTCCAACCCGTGGCCCACGGGCCGCATGCGGCCCAGGATGGCTGTGAATGCGGCCCAACACGAAACTGTAAGTTTACTTTAAATATCATGAGACTTTTTGTGTGTGTGATTACATGTCACAATGTATTTAATGTGTGGTCCAAGGCAACTCCTCCTCTTCCAGTGTGGCCCAGAGACCACAAAAGGTTGGACACCCCTGCAGAAAGGCCAGAGGAGTGATACTGGGCTCAGGGAACGCAGAAGATGGCTTGGGCAGATTTCCAAAAACAGGGTCTAGCATCTTGCTCTGGCACGCTGTCGGAACTCCCCTCCCCAGACTCAGAGGTGAAGCTTATTGGCCCATCAGGACCCAGGGGAGATAGAGGCTCTGATGGAAGCATGTTCAAGGTGGCACAAAAGGAAGCTGGGTGGAGCTGGGTGGGGGCCGCAAGGCTGCCTCTGATGGCGCCCGATGGTGCGAGGGCGACAGGGGCTCGGCCTGGCTCGGCATTCTCTGGGGTATGATCTTCCCCCTGCAGGGTGCTGATTTACTGGGAAGGCAAAGGCCTTCCACCTGGTTTACGTCACTAATTGCATGTGGTGCCGCTGACGTGATACACGGCTGAACAACTTGGACATGAATCCTACTTCTTTTCCCTGGTATTTTGCCAGCTGGATGGGGCTCACCGTTCTCCTGGTTTCCCCGAACCTCACCGCGGAGGGCGCGGATGGGCACTCTCACAATACCTTTCCCAGGGAGTCCCCAGACCTGGGTTCCCTCCCAGCCTGAGATCCCCCGCGGACATCGGATTTTACCACAGAATCAAGGAGGGCAGGCCTGGCGGGGAGCCGGCAGTCAGAGTCCAGCGACTTTTTATGGGACTCTAATTCTGAAAGAGCTCCTTAATATTGCATATAAACAGATGCAAAAGGGGCTGCCCTGAAGAAACCAGGGGTAATTCCTAGGTCGCCTGCCTGGAAACTCTTGATGTATAAAAGTCTTTTATTTTTCAGTTTGGGAAAGGTTTAGTGATGTCACTAGAACCACATGACAGGGTGGCAGAAATGAATCTAGAACTCAGGATGCATGACTCCCAGTTGTACGGAGTTCCTGTTCTGCTTCACAATGTCCCTGCCCCTCATGTGCCTTCCAGAGGAGAAATGACAGTGATTAAGATCAGGATAAAGAGGTCTGGCCCTCTGTGAAAACACAATGACAATAAGGAAGGTACATTTTTTCCTGTGTCACGTTTGGAGACAAGGTCATTCCTCTGTGATGGAGGACCACATTGTCCCTGAAAACTTCCTGGAGCGTTTACTCACCTGATCGGCCTGCACAGAAGGACGACAACCACTGCTCGGTTATCAGTGTGAGCTATGGCTCCGCTCTGCCTGGAATGCTTCCTTTATTACCCACTCTTCCCTGGGTAAATATCACTCACCATTAGGTCTCTGTTCTCATTTCACTTGCTGATTCCCCAATTTAAATATTTCCCTGTTATAATTCCTAATTATATCCTTTATTTTCCTCCCTATGCAATTAGTAATTACATAAAAGTGCTTTGAATTATTTGTTTAATATCCATTTCTCCCATCGACAGCGAGTGCCATGCGGCTGGGACTAGGCCCACCACCATCACTTCTGTAAATCCAGGGTCAAGCCCAGGGGCAGGCAAAGTGTCACCCATGGGACAATTCTGGTCCTCCATCTGGTTTTGTGTGACCCAAGAGCTAAGAACAGTTTTTACAGTTTTAAATGGCTGGAAAAAAAAATCAAAAGAAGAATAATATTTCATGACATTGAAAATTATCTGAAATTCAAACTTCATAAAATAAGTAAATTGGAGCACAGCATGCTTATTCATTTGCAAATCAACAGAGGCTGTTTTCGCATTACAGGGGCAGAGCTGAGTCCTTACAACAGAGAGAAACAGGAGAGAAGTGCTAAAGTTCAAACACGTGTCAGGGATTAAACTCAGACCTTTCGACTTCCTGCAGGGTCTCCGCTTACTGAATTTCTGGAAAGAGTGGAGAGAATGGCAAACACCAGGGCCCGGAATCTAGCCGGGCCCCTCTTAGCTGTTTTCCTAGCTGCCTGTGAGAGGTAAACATCCCGCGGACCTGGGATAGAAGGTGCTTTGTTAAAAGACACTTTGAACACCTCCCTGCGAAAAGACACTGAAAGGGATAAAAGCATTTCTGGTGAAAAGAGGCCTGATGTATTGTTTGTGGTGAAGTTGAGGTTGGTGTCCATTCGATCACAAAATGAAATTACCCTCGGAGTTTCATGTTCTGACGCCACATTGCTCTGCTTTCGGATCTTGCTTTTGTTCCTGCTTACATCGCTGACATGGGGACAAAGCCACAGTCCTGTGCAGACAAATGCCCCTGGATTAGAGTGCCTTGCTTCAGCTCGACCTGCTCAAAGCAGAACTATTTTAATGTGGCGACACGGATGTTCATTCAAGTCTCTTGAAAGTATAGGTGAATCCTCCCATCAATCAGTACTGTTGTGATTTCCGGCATATTTCACTCCACCTAATAAATATACCTAGGTGATGTTTAATGACGGCAGGCGACCCGGTTGTTTTTGGTGGGAGTTATGGGAAAGATACTAATCTATAGCCAAGAGGAAACCATTTTTGAGTTGATACCTCTGATCTCATAAACTCTCAGGATTGGAAGTGGCCTTAAAAGGTTATCCAGCCATTATGGACTGAATATTTGTCACCTTCCAAAGCTCATATGTTGAAGCCTTAACCCTCAATGTGATGGTATTAGGAGGTGGGGCCTTTGGGAGGTAATTAGGTTCAGATGAGGTCATAAGGGTTGGGCCCCTATGAAGGGATTAGTGTCCTTATAAGAAAAGGAAGAGAGACCAGAACTCTCTTTCTCTATCATCTGAGGTCATAGCTAGAGAAAAGGCGACTGTGAGTCAGGAAGAGAGTGCTGACCCAGAGCCTAGCCTGCCGGCACCCTGACCTTAGACTGCTAAGCCTCCAGGCTATAAGAAATTAGCATGTACTTATGGCATTTGATTACAGCATCCAAGCTAAGGCTCCAGCCAATCTGCACTCCCGAATTTGAGGGTCCTCTCCACGGCCTCTGTTTGAACGGCCACGTAATGATGCCTCCTCACCTCCGACAAAGTCAAGACGGCTCCTCATGATCAGCTGAAATTCGCTCCCTGCAGGTCCAACCTGATGGCCTTAGTTCCATCCCTGGGATTCCAAAGGAAAGGTTTACTTTTCCTTTCCTGAAACAGCCCCACAACCATTCCGCCTGTCCCCGCCTCTAACTCCCGTTGCTACCTCCCCATAACCTTACCAGTCTTCTTTTCCAGATGCAACAAGCTAACGTTTTCTAACATTTTTCATGGGATGTGATTTTGAGTCTCGTTTTTCCACTAAAGCTTTCAACAGAGATAATAAGCAGCCAAAGCGGTAGACGCTCACTCCATTTCCCTTCTGTGTCTCCTTCCAGGAAGGAAGAGAAAGTGAGGAGATGCAAGCAAGAAAATGGCCTGCCAACTAGATAAGCCACTCTCTGAATCATTAAGAACTGCTTTCAATTTAAACCCAGCAGCTGTACTCTGGACGTGGCATAAAGGGTAGATACTCCTGGTCAGTCACCGGAGAAGGGGGCAGGACCCCAGAAAGAGAATGGGACTCTGGAAGGGCCATCCCAGGTCTTGGATCTCCATGCTAAAAGAATCTGTGCATTTGGGGAAGTGCTTAAGTGGAAGGTCAGGAAAGAAGAACCTCTGCCCTACAGAGGTAGCTAGGAGCCAAGCATCCCCGCGGTAGTCAGACCGGAGGAAAACGAGTTCATCCCTTGAGGCAGATTATCTGATTCAGTGGTTGGCAAACTACTGTGGCTTTCAGGCCCAATCCAGCTGTTGACTGTTTGTAAACACAGTTTTTTATCGTGTATGGTTACTTCTGCTCTACAACAGTAGAGCTGAGTAGTTATGACAGAGACTATGGCCCCCAAAGCCAGAACTATTTGATATACAGCCCTTTACAGAAAAAGTCTGCCAACCCCTGATCTAATTCACTGTCTCCTGTATTGCATGTCTTGCAACACTAGTCCTGTATGCTACTCCTCCAAACATATTTGGGTAAGTTCCTCACACCAGCTGCTGCCATGGAAAATTCTTCACACCAGATGCTCACTCGCCTTTTTAGAGGCTCCAAGAAGTCTTGCAGCCCATTTCTGCTCAACTTTGTTTAACTCAGCATTCCTCAGACTCACTTGACCCTATCAACATTCCATGGGGCATAAGGAGCACACTCGGCGAAACACCAATCTTGTTGCTTATTACTGTTCTTTGAATTGATTTTCTTTCTATTTTTTTCCTAAGCCTGTGGACGAGCCTTGCTTAGATTTTCCAGTCTAGCGAGTGCTGCGCTGATGGAATCTGAGGGAAGGGCTGTGGTGTTCCCCTGAGGCCAGAGCTGTACCAGGGCCTCTCCCCCGGAGCAGGGGGCCACAGCAAAAACTGGGGAGAGCCCTCACTGGGCCAGAGGCTTTCCCCTCCAATGTCATCACAGTTTCTGTTTTTATTGGATCATCCCTATAAGCAAAGAACATACTATCTTTCATATCCAAAACAAAACGAACCCTTTGTTGAACCCCACCCCCATGCAGCTACCACTCATTTTTTTGCTGACATTGACAACAGAATTCCCCTAAAGCATTGCCTGTGCTCAATTCTCCCAACCTCCTCTTCCTATTCTCCCTAGAATGCACTCCAGTCAGGTTCTGCTCTCCACCCCACCCCTCCCCTGAACTGGTTCTTGTCAAGGTCACCATGACCTCCGTGTGGCTAAGCCCGTGGTCAAGGCTCGGTCATCATACTGAGAACATCTGCGGCATGCTACATGGAGAAGATCCTCCCACCCCCAATCACTTCCTCCGCTTGGCTTCTGGGATCCCAGTCTCCTTTGTCTCCCCTCCTTCTCAGCTACTCAGTGGGTCACCCTCGCTGCCCCGACCAGTAAGTGCAGAAGTGTTTCAACATGCCTCAGTGGAATGCTCTTCTCTAACTACACTTTCTCTAGGTGACCTCAGCCTGCCCATGACTTAGCTACCAATGACTCCCACATTTCTATCTCTATCCTCAGTTTGGAATGCTTTTCCTCAGGAATTTGCTTGGTTCCCTTCTTTCATGTTCCTGCTAAAATGTCACATTATTAGTATGGTCCCCCCGGCCACTCTCTATAAATTTATGTATAAATAACAACCCTTGCCCTTTCGCCCCTGCCATCCACTGTTCCCTTCCCAGACCTTTTTTTTTTTAACCTTCTTAGCCATCTGATAGCCTCTCTCCCTGCTTAGCTATTCGTTAGTTGTTTGTTTCTTCTCACTAGAACATAAGTTTCATGAAGGCAGGAACTTTTTTCTTCTAATCCCAGGGCCTGGGACCCTCAAAGACACAGAGATGGCACTAAGTAAATATTTTAGGATGATGATTAGACATGTGAGTTGTCTACCTCGAGATTGTAGCGTTCAATAGAATTCCGTAGCTGGGGGAGCTAAGTTTAGGTCTTTTTGCCTCAAATCACATGCCTCGTTAGGGACCGATATTAGAAACCTGGTCATTTATTGAGTCTCTACTAAATGGACAGAGGGCACAGGTTCCATTTCTGCTCTTAGGAATGCAGACCTACTTTGAACGGACAATGGCAACTCACCCCTTGGCCTCTAGGATAGGTCCCTTTTATGGTCCCTTATTACCACCATCATAATGACCCTTTGAGACCAAGAAGATGTTTGTCTTTAAACAGGTATTACTCCTCCATGTGGCATAAATCTTAAAGGGTTCTGCAGCAGGAAAGGAAGTTATACGTCACATTCAAGGCAACTTCTTCAGCTCCCTAAACTATAACTATTAACAAGTGGTGGGTGTCTTGCACGATTTGGGAGGTGTCCTAGGATCAAGGGGTTGGTCTCTCATATTTGCATTTCCAGTTTATAATGCCCACACCTCATCTAAGTGAATAGATTTAGTTTTGTTCACCCTCACTGGTGTCTAGTCCAAAGCACTGCAAATCTGCCCTTCCACTTTGAGAAATTGTTACACAGTTGCAAGTAGGGAGAGGAAGGGGCTCTGTGAGATATTTACCGGCTCCCGGTGGCCCACAGAAGAAAAATGTTAAGAACCACTGTTTCAGAGGTCTTCCCTCAGTCATCTGCACTGCTCAAAGTGAACAACATTTTAGAATCCAGTTTAGCATGGAATCTGGAATGTCATAATTGCCCCACTATTTTGCACCAACACAGTGACCTTTGAAACATTTGTGACATGTGGGTCATCTTCACTTGAGCCCATTAGAAAGAGAATACATTTACTCTTGTACAACTTTCCTTGGTTCAGGTCCAAACCAGACCCCTAAAGCCTCCACTCATTGGTCTTGATTTTGTCTTGGGGCTACTTTCCTGTATGTCTCACCTTTCGCTTATTTGCCGGCTCTTCCGATAGGCCTGTGAGCATGAAAAAAAGCATTCATGCCATTAATTTTGGACCTAGACACCAGCATAGCTCTGCTGACTGTTGAAGCACGTATAGGTTGGTAAATATTTCTGTTTACCCACAGGCTACAATAGGAGTCTACATTATTACCATCAGCAGGATGTGGATGGGGGCGCCGAGGCATGTGGCTGGCAGAGGACTCACTGATGGCTCCGTGGACAAATAGTTCAGGGCTACTGGCCCTTTGCTCTGACTGGGATCCCCTAATATACTGCAAACTTTGGAGAAAGCTATTAAAACAACGACTCCAACAGCATTAGAATTCCTATTATTGAGAAAGATGCACTTTCATTTAAAGGGTTTCATTTTTCTTAGGTGAGTTCTACTTTCTGCTTTCCCTTCATTCATATCCTATGTTTATTATTTCCACCCCACAGCTGGCCGGATAATGCTAAAATTCCACTCACACCAGCCAGCAAACTCGACTCTAGGCAGCAGCAGACAAGAGCGCTTTGTCTGCTGGAGACAAAGGTTTCTCTCCAGTTTGGTCAGCAAGCTGGATTTAAACTGACAAGATCATAGCTCTACAAAAATAAGATGTATTAATTGTCCTGCGGAAGGGAAAGGTCATTGGGCAAATGTTGCCCTGTATCTCATTTTACAGCTAGGGCCTGGGCTTTGGCATCAAATCACTTCTCGGTAACTAGATTCTGCCTCTCAACAATAATTTTTAAAATGACTAGATAAAATCACGCTCTAGGTCTGCTTGTGAGTTTTGTTACTTGAATACATTTCACTTACACCAAAATCAGTCCGGAGTTGCTGACACTGTGCTTTCGCCAGGACCCCGCTGAAAAATTTATTTGAGGTGTCTGGGAGCATTAACTGATTCTTCCGGATCCCTGTTGGAGCCCATTTCTCAGGCTTCGGCCCCTAAGGAAGAAGAGAAGTTTCCTTCGTGTGACCTGAGTCATCAACAATGGTAGAGCGTGGGAGAGGGGCACATGGGAAAATGCTGCCCCTGAGACCAAACGCGATTCACCTCCAGGGACGGACGGGCTGTAGAGAGGAAAGGCAGCAAAGAGCACCGTGTCCAAGTCACAGGCCTTGAAGGGGGCGGGGCTGTGGGCACGTGTCACACCCAGGGGAAGGGCGCTGCTGTAGCACAGGGTTTCTCGGGCTCTCTTTGGGGCGTCGAGGGCAGAGCCACGATGCTTCACCTCGTTGGACGGGCGGAAGCACATATTCAGATGGAATGCGCATTCACCGAGTATCTACCATGTGCCCATCCAAAAAGTAAACATTCTCATAAACAGTACTTCATGTAAGGCTCACTATAACCACGTGAAAGAGGTAAGAGTTTTAATGCCTTGCTTTCCTCGGCTTGTTTGTTTGCTGTGAGCTTGATTAAATGGTTATGCCAACCATCTTAACTCTTACCAGGAGGAAGGTGGAGACCGAATAAATAAATAAACCAAGAGCAGACAGGCCATTCGCTTCTTCCTTTACAGTGTCAGTGCCAGCACCTCCCTCCTGGAGCAGGCCCAGGCAGGGTGACTTGCCCAAGATCACATGGCCAGGGAGCGGCAGACGGGGGCCACGGGGACCGGAGCACAGCCCTGAAGCCCATGCTTCCTCCTCCGCCCCGCCTCCTGTTTTCCACGTGAGGGATCTGCTCGATGCCTTTGTTTCTAAGATATAAAGAGGGTAGTCACCCCCTTTAGTTGTGTTGTGCCCCCTGCATTGTAGCTCCACGTTTTGTGTTTTTGGTTTCCTCAATCTTGATCCGGATCATCATGCAAGCCCCTGACAAGCTTCGTTTCGCGCTGCTTTTGTTTGGTCTCGCTCATTCACGGCAGTTAGGTCCGCATTTCAGGGTTCCACACCGAAGACAAATGAAGGAACTCTATTTCCAATGAGGGGGATTTCTCTCTGGATTACCCTGAGCTCAACCAGCGATGCACCGGTGGCGACCGAATGCCACTCGCCCAGAGGGAGCTCCCTCTTTCCAGCCGCTGCTCTGTCGACCTTCACTTTCTTTCCCCCGGCCCCACACCCCCAGGGCTGGTGTTGCCGAGGCGGGGGCGCTGGGGGGAGTCCATGATGGCAGCTTCTCCAGGTGGTTAAGCTCACGCAGGGGGTGGGGTGGGAATCGGGGAGCCATAGTATTCTTACTGAGGGCTGAAATGTGAATGTGAATGAGGAGGTGCTTCTGGGAACAGGCAGTTTTACTGTCTTCCTTCCTGTCTTCAGACAAAGGCCCTGTGTGACCTAACTCTAGTCAGGCTCCGCTAAGCCCTCTAGGCCTTGACCTTCAGTGCTCATCCTTGTCGGGCCTGCAGAGCCCAATTTTAGTAAGAATGCCGTTAAGTCGGTTTAGCCAGAATCCACTGCCCCCATTATCTGGCCAAGTTATTCGTCCCCCACTGTCCCCAAGGTAGCATGTGATTACCCTAGTCTGCCTTCAGCAAGGATTCTGCGAAGTCCGTGCAACAAGAATTACCCTACTCTCTTAGTAATTTCCATCCGCCCACTGCTTTTGGCTATAAATCCCCATTTTTCCTTGTCGCGCTTGGAATTGAGCCCAGTTGTATGCCGAGCTCTCTTTGCTGCTGTTGCAATTGTGTCCCTGAGTAAAATCTGCTTTTACCGCTGTAACTGCTATTCAGTGCTGGCTTTCTTTGACCCTCCCGCAAGTGCCTCTGGAATTTTAGAGCTCTGCACCACACATCTCCCTGAGAACAACCTTACACCAGTTTGGAGAGAAAGGAATCAAAACAAATACAAAGCTTAGGGAGCACGGCCTTCTCTCACTCTGGGTGTGCTCACACCACGGGCGGCTGGGGTATGCAGTACGGGATGGTACAGTATCAAACACGAGCTTCATCAGAAGAGAAAAGTCTGAGAGCAAGTTCATGAATGTTAGCCCTATTTACATTTCAATCTCCCAAGCTCATTGTTTCGTCTTAAGTGTTCTTCCATGATTGTGGTCATCGGTTACTTTTCGTAAATGAAACTAAATAACTCTATTAACCCAAATTATTTTTTGAATGCCTGCACCAAAAGGAAGCCTAGAGCTAAATTTAGTGCTCAACTGCAATAATAAATTTATCCCAGATGCCTGGCATTTCTCATTCACTTCTTTTAATTAGTTTTGGCTCCCTGTCCATTTTTAATTGTCCAGGTTTATTTGAGATTTAACATAATAAACCACTTAATCCCTTTTGCATTTCTCCTCAGAAAGTCAAATTAGCTAATATTTTCAGATGTTGACACATCCTTTCAAGGAATAAGCCCTTCCTGTAAAAAATTAGCTTGAAAGCATGAGAGTAAACGGAAACACAGCCCGTTGTCTTCGGCACTGTTCTTCCTGCTACGGACATTAGCTGGCCTTGATCTCCCGCTGCGGCATGTGTCACACAGGTGCACAAGCACCTTATACCCTTCTACCTCCTCCACTGAGAAAATAAAGCCCTGTTCTTCATGAACAGAGATTTTGAGCACTAGGTAGTAGGCCGAAGTTCAGTTTTTTCACAAGTAAACAGCATTTTATACCAGAAAATGAATTTGCACTGTCCAAGCAAAATGGCTTGGAATAGCCAAATGCGATTATCAAAATGGATTTACTCCTTCCCTGCCTGGGGTAACCTGGTTACTTAGCCTTGTGAGATTCAGCGGGACTGGCTTTTCCCTCTGGCTAAGTTAAGACAAATCCACTTCCAGTCAGTCAGAGTGAAGGTGAGCTCTATATAGCCCAGGAACTCACGGGCAGTAAGGTGGAAGCCAGTGTTTGCTCCCTGACTCCACTATCCAGCCAGTGTTGGGCCAGCCCAGGCAGCCGGAGCTGTGGGAGACTCCCCAGGGATGCCGGGAATCAGGAAAAGCAGAGAGACACTGGGGCAATGTTAGTTTCCTTCTGCCCTTTCTGTGGTTCCTTCCCTACGCCAGTGCCCTGCTTTTCTCGGGTCCCTGTACCCTTAGACATGTGCTGACCAGGGCCACTTGCTTCCCCACACCCTCCCTGGACAGTAACTCCTGTAGGAGGTTCCCGGGGCAGCTGGAAGTCCCACCATGGGACCATGGTTTCCAATCCCAGCTCTGCCACTTGCCAGCTCTACATCACCTGACCTCTAAGAAGCTGTGTTTGCTCAATAGGGAGAACAATCCCCACATCATGATTACATTTGGTCTGATTTCAAAATGAAAACAGTATCAAAAAGATACCTGCATCTCCATGTTTATTAAAGCACTTTGCACTATAACCAGGATATGCAAACAACCTAAGTGTTCATCAACAAATGAATGGATAACGACGATGTGGGGTGTGTGTGTGTGGGTGGGAGGTGTGTGTGTGTGCATGTGTGTGTGTGTATAAAGTTCTTTCCTCATCCATGAGAAAAAAGAAAATCCTGCCATTTGGGATAACATAGATAGAACTTGGGGGCCTTATGCTAAGTGAAATAAGTCAGACTAAAAAAGAAAAATATTGTATGATATTGCTTATATGTGGGATCTAAAATAGACAAATTTGGAGAAACAGGAGTAGAGTGGTAGTTGCCAGGGGTGGGGTGGGGGGCATGAGAGAAATGGTGACATGCTGGTCCAAGGGCACAAACTTCCATTTTAAGATTAAGGAAGTTTGGGGATCTTATGTACAACATGCCACTATGGCCAATAACACTGTATCGTACACTTGAAAGCTGCTAAAAGAGTAGATCTTGAATGTTCTTACCACCAAAAGAGAAGTGGCAACTATGCGACCATAATGGAGGTGGTAGCTAAACCTGTGGCAGTAATCATTTCCCAACATATAGGTACCGAATCATCAAGTTGCACCCCTTAAACTTAAGCAATGTTATGTGTCAATTATGTAAAGCTCAATAAAGGTGAAAAATTTCTTAAAAACTTGATTTCAAGTGCCTGGCATGACGTCAGGCCACCAGTAAAGATCTCATTGCAGTTAGTTCTCTTTCCCTCTGTTCCCCAGTCCCTCTCCCCAGCTGACTCAGCTAGCTCGTCTCTTCTCTTCAAGGTTCTCCCCGCTAGACTGACAGTCGCAAATGGCAGGGTTTCCCTCTTTTCTAGGGTTGAAAATATATATTATGTGAGATATATATATATATATATATATATATATCCATCAGAGGACATATATGTTGTTTCCCCATCTTGGCTGCTGTGACTAACGCTGTGATGTACATGGAGGTACACATATTTTTTTTATAATCCTGATTTCAGACCCTTTGGCTGTGTACTCAGAAGTGGGACTGCTGGATCCTACTGATCTTGGTGATAATTTTTTGGATATGACACTGTAGCCCAGTGTCTGGTACCTAGTGACTACTTAGTACTGACGAAGGCTCTCCTTGACCTAACTTAACTTTAGTTAGGCTCCGCTGAGCCCGCTTCACGACAAGGCCTCCCGTGGCCACCATCCTGTCTTTGGCCTACCTAGCCCGATTTTAGCAAGAATCCTGCTAGTCTGTTTTGCAGGAAATCCTTTACCTTTGAAGTTTCTTAGTAATTTTCCATCCAGTGATCCTCTCACCCGTGTGTCCTCCCTGCATTCAGTATTGAGCCTGATTGTTCTCCCCTATTGCAATAGTCTCAAATACAGTCTTCCTTGCCATTTTAACGAGTGTCAGAACCATTCCTCTTTAATAGCACATGCCAATGACTATTGCAATTATCGCCCCTCTCTTCCAGGGATCAAGAGGCTGTAGAATTTGTCTAGCTAGTTCCTGGTTGAAATGGCAGCATTTCCACAGTCATGTGATAACTCTTCCTTTTGGCGCCATGGTCGGGCCAGGGAGATCTGCCCTTAAGTGGCAACTACAGGCAGGTGGCTTGGGGTCAAATGGAAGAGGGGGAACGGTATCTGTCCCAGCACGTCCATCGTCCTCCCTCCTTGGGGTCAACATGGTGAACTGACAAGTAGGTGCCGGTCCAGTGCTTTAGAAGCTGCTCCTAGTCTGACCTACGTGCAACCCGGTTCAGAGCAATCAAACAAGCTTTTAATCAGGGAGAGGCCTCATCTTGGGAAACCAATGTTTATGATCAAAGGTCAACCTCAAAATCCAATCCAGAAGCAATTACAGTAGAGTTTTAAGAACCACAGCTGAAGTTCAAAGTCCAGCCTTTCTTTCTGAAATAACTTGCCTCTGCCCTTTGACAAACAAGGTTGAGTCTCAGGGGACTCAAACGCAATTTTAATTTAAAACCTAAAGCTCAGTGCTCCTTTCAAGTTGTCATCAGTTTGTTTTACGGCTTTGTTAGAAAAAAAAAATCAAGGTCAGTGGCCATGAACTCAGTCATCTTCTTTCACCTCCATTTTAATGGTGCTCTGTCCCTGAACCCACTTGCCCTCACTTTGGGGGAAGAGGGTCCCTGATCCTCTCCAGAGCTAACCCCTCTCACTGTGTTCCTGTCCTGCCTACTTTTTCTCCTCTAGGATTTGCAGGTGCTACCCCAGCCCCGACCCTAGTTCTCCTCTGCCCATCACCTGCTATCTCCCAGTGCAGAGCTGTCCAAGCTTCAACATGTAAATTTTGGAGGAACACAATTCAACTCGTAACAGACTTGAAGACCTGAACAAGGTGTCAGGGCACCTGGATTCCGGGCACCGGTCCTAGCACCGAGCAGCTGTGTGGTGCTGGGTACATGGAGTCAGCTCTCCAGTCCTTGGGTCTGGTTTCTTTAGTCTGAAGGCAGGACGAGACAGTCTCGAAGATGCCCTCAGCTCTAACAGTCAATAGCTTCATTATCTAATTGAAAGGGATCCAAGTGTTTGCTAAGCATTTAAAACTTCTTTCATGGAAGATACAGTATAAACACTCGGAAATAATCACCCCAGAGCCTCTATAGAAAGAGTGCATACAAATTCAAAGTGGTTTCCAAACATTATTCATTAATCCTTACAAATCCCCTGTGATGTAGTATTATTAAAGAGCAAACTAACAATTGTGCTATAATCTGGTCAAGTATAGAAAAAATATCTCAGACAAGATAATAGCAGACTTATCTGCCATGAGGGAGAGCTGAATATACAGAGGCCAGGCAAGTCGGAAACACGCAGAAAATTTCTCCTCCGGTGACTTGAACATAGGGGTTGGAAATGAGGCATTGGCTGCCATCCTGGGACTTTCCAAAGGAGGGAGGGGAGATTTATGAGCAGACCTTCCAGAACACATGCATCATTCATGGCCTCTAATTTTTCATGCATAAATGTTTGAGCTGATATTTAAGATCCAGGAAATCTTTGGGGAGGGAATTAAAATGTTTTCCTGTGGTGAGAAAAAACTATTGTTCTAGATGATTTTTTTTTTTTTTTTTTTTGGCTACCTGAAAATGGAAAAAAGATATCAATTTTTTTTCTACCAGGGCTAAAAATGTAGTTGAGGTTGAGACTATGGGAATGTGGCCACTTCACAGAAGCCCGCCCTCTCCCAGCCCCTGGTCACTGTCCTCGTTCTGACCCTCTTTCCGAGACAGCTGGGCACGAGGCGCACTGGTTCCACGCTGTGTCTAGAAGGCACAGCGAAGGCTGGCAGCTGGGGGCTGAACCGACCCTGAGCAGCAGGACGCAAAGTCTGGACCTACGCTGTCTGCCCGCCCCAACCTCACGTAGCTCCGTCACTGGCCCACCTTCTGGCCTAAAATTCCACTATTGGGGATTTCAGGGTTGCAAGAATTTCTATCTCCAAGTTATCTCTTTTAAAATCCAAATGTTTCTGGAGAGGTGAGGACTGGGGTGACATTTGTTAATAAAATTATATAGGTTTCAGGTGTACAATTGTACGATACGTCATATCTGTATATTGCATTGTGTGTTCACCACCCCAAGTCAAGTCTCCATCCATCACTGTTTATCCACCCTTTATCCTCCTCTACCTCTCCCCACCTCCCCTTCCTTTGGCAATCACCATACTGCTAAGTGAAATAAGCCAGTAGACAAAGACGAGTAGCATATGATTTTACTTGTATGTGGAACCTAACGAACAAGGTGGAGACACTCACGGATACAGAGAACAGACTGACAGCCGTCAGAGGGGAGGCTGTTGGAGGCTGGGTGGAACGATGAAGGGATTAAGGAAAGAAAAGACTTGAAGATACGAGGCAGTAAGATTGGACCTCTTAACTAATCACTAGCATCTCAGTGTGGAAGAATTTGTCCCGGCCATCCTTCCCCATAGTACTGAGAGATTACTTAGAGAGCAATGGGCGGGGCATGTCCGCAAACCCGCGGTGGGAACCGGACAGGAGGAGAACAAAATGGAGTGAGGTGAGGTGGTGGGGAGACACGGAGTGTCATATCTGCCTTCCTTACTGCTCTGCCACATGGGCTGAGTACACGTTAACCTGACCTAGTGAAGCAGCAATACTAGTAGTTTGCAGGTTGCAAGAATGCATTAACTTTATTTAATGAAGCATCGATGTGGTTGAATTACTTCACCACTTCCTACTGTGATCTAGTTGGCAAACCTGATCATATGCAGTCAGACACTCTTCTGGGTTCTACCGAGGATGCTTTTATTATCAAAACAAACAAGCTTTAAAGACAACGACTTTAACAGAACCTGGCTTCTCTGCCTGACCTGGCCCCAGCCTCACCTTCCAACACTCCCTCAAACATGCCTGCACCCAATCTCTTGTAGCTCCCCAGTGTGCCAGCCCTCTCAGCCCTCCTCCGCACATGCTGTTTCCTTTGTGGGCCTTCCCCCTGGCTAACCACTATCCTTCATTCAAGACTAAACTCGAGCCCGGTCCTTCTCGGCAGCCTTCCCTGACTTCGGCGGTCAGGTGAGGGTCCCTCCCCTGCACCCTGCAGCACTTGTCACCCTGGGTGTAGCTGTTAGTTTAGTATCCAGTTTCTCCCTCTAGAGCTTAGGCGGAATCAACAGTCCCCATCTAGGCATCGTTGGTGTGAGCCCTGGTCCCCGGCACCTAGGAAACGCCGAAAATCACTTGCCGTGAATGAATCTCTCTCTCAACCTCTCTCTCTCTTTCACCTGTTAAATTTGCTGATTAAAAAATGACAGGACTGAGTCCTGGTGAGGGTGAGCTGAAGCACTCATCTTCTGCTTTGTGGCGGGAACACCAGCTGATTCGAGGCCTCGGAAAAGCCCCTTGGCAGGACGCCTCGTGAGCGGCAGCGGCTTTCCCGCCGCGGGCCCTGGCTCCCCGCTTCCGGGCCCGCGGTCTCAGGAAACAGCACAGACCATGGGAAGGCGGTCACCAGTGCAACAGCCAGGGCAGTGCCATTTAAAATACCTGGAAAGTACCTGGAAGGAACGTAAATGTCCAGTTGCAGAGGAATGGTTCAATTGCAATCTGATGCAATGTTTTACCGCCATCGAAAGTCATGGTTATGAAAACCTATGTCAAATATGGAGAAGGACTACGATAAAACATTAAATGAAAAAGATATAAAATGGACATATTGCATGACATGACTATGTAAAATAAAAATAATAGGTAACACATGCTGGTGCCCACTTTAATACTTCACATGTATTAACTTTTTGCGCTAGGCGCTCACAGAGAGTCCCTCCTGAGCCAAACTCCAGGCAGGCTTTTCCGAGCTCCCTTTTCAAGTAGGCCCAAACTGGGGCTCTTGTGTCCTTCTCTGCAGAGTCCTGTTCTAGTAAGAATCCTGCTAAGTCAGTTTAGCCAGGACCTCCAAAAATGCTATCACCCTCAATGTTCGATCCAGTTCCTCATTCTCCACCAACTCCCAGGTGGTGTTCAGTGGCCCTTACCTGCCTTCAGCAAGTCCTGTTAGGGCGGTCTAGCCAGAACCCTCCCTTACCCCTAATGTTCCCTCTTTCCGCCCACCGTCCCCCGCCCTGCTGCCTCGCTCTGAATTCTCACTTTCCGTTGCATTCAGAGTTGAGTTCAATCTGTCTCCACCACTACCAACTCCATTGTAGTAGGCTCCCTTGAATAAAGTCTGCCTAACCCTCTTTAACTAATGTCATGAATACCTCTTTTAACAGTGCTATTAATTTCTCCATTTTATATATGATGGGGGCAGAAGTACAGAGAGGTTAAGTAACTTGTCCTAAATCAATACAGCTAATGGCGGCACCTGGATTTGAACCCAGTCTGTGTGCTCTTCACCACTATGGTATAAAATTCATCCAGAGTTCAGAAGAAAACAAACAAACTGTTATTGCTTTTTTTAAGGCTGTGAAATCACAGATGACTTTTCTTTTTTTCTATTTAGAATTTTCTATAAATGTGTTTATACCACCTTTACAACAGAAAATACTTCAAATAAAAAAAGCTATAAATTTAATCATAACCTATAAATTTTCTTCAAATGTCTACTTGCAAAGCGTGTTTACAACAGTTCAGTTTTGTTGGATTAAATATTCTGGAACTTTCTTGAATAAAAATATTTAAATACTAAGTTATCTGATGCACATACAGATAAATACACATAAAGCTAAAATTGCATTTCTGCTCATGTATTTTTTTTTTCCTTTTCAATAAAGTGTATTCAGTGTAATGTGTAACATATGGGACTGGATGTTTATACTCTAGCAAGACTCTTCATAGAAAGAAATCAATTCACTAGTCAGGAAAAAAAATATCCTTTGTCAAACCATGCCTCCTGCTTTCGGATTGCAGAGTATGCTCACCGCAGTGTCAGAGGGTGGGTGAGGGAAAAGGGGTCTCCCTCTGCTCACACTCCAGCCTCGCTCTGTCTAGCAGGTGGTAGGAACCTAGGCCAAGTCCTGGGGGCTCTGCTGAGGTGGGGCTACGTAAGGAGAGCCCAGTGCTGTGCCAGTTTCCGGGGCACACGGAAGGGTACCTTTAAGTTTCTTCTATGTGCATCAAATTACCTCAAATTAGAGGTATTTTATGAAAGCAGAACTAACTGTCCAGACTTCCTTGAGTTCTAGCACAAAAACATTTCTCTGTGACAAAGGGAGGCTGGCTGTCAGTAGATGAGTGAAAAAAAATTCTAAGGGGAGTAAGGGCTGTGGAGAGAGAGGGAATGTTGGCGGGGGGCACGGCGGCTGTTCTACAGGGGTGTTCAGGCCTGCAGAAAAGAAGAGCAGACCTTGCTTTGGAGGAACCAGGCCTGCGGAGCGGCACGAGGAGGGACGCCAGGAAGGGCGCCACCGTCACGCGGTACTTGAGACTCCTTGTTCCTGTGTCCCTTCCCAGCCTCTACTCCGTTCATCTGATATTCACAGGGAGAATGTTGACCATGGGCAGAGCTTGGTAAGAGATGAAGCAGGTGTACCTCACCTCTAGAAGTCTGCACACTTGTTGGGGTGGTCAGCACCCAGAAAAAAGGGAACTGACAGGCCCATAGTGTGTGGGATTCCCAGACGCCAGGGCGAGTGGTGCGGACGTGAGCAGCACGGGGTCAGTGCGGCTTACCTGGACAAGGTGTGGGGCACCAGGGTGAGTACTGACCGTCTGCAGACTCTGTGCTAAGCTATTTCACTACTTTATGTTATCCTCACCAACATCCTGTACTTAAGTTTTTCATTTTACAAATGAAAAAATTAATCATTAAAGATTACATAGTTAGAAAGGGGTGGAAGTCCTGCTTCAAAGGTGACTGACTTCAAAATCCATAAGTAGAATGAAAAAAGATACCCATACATGTGTATGTATATGTATGTATGTATGTATGTATTCCAAAAAAACTTTCTAGAGGCTTTGAATCAAATAATGTTTTATCATTTACAACGCTCTTCTCCTTTAGGTGTTTAATTCTCCCAATAGCCCAGAAAAGTAGCAATTGTAATTACCTAAATGTAACAGATTAGAAAACAGATCATCAGAGTGTGAAAGGAGTAAACTAGTAAATGGCAAAGTAAACCCATGAAGCCACTTTTTCTGACTGTAAGTCCCATGCTTGCTGCAGTCAATCATTCATCCAGCGAACCTCACTGATGCTGCTGGCGGGCCAGGGCTGTGCTGGCCCTGGTGACACAGGAATCACGCTCAGTCCTTCCTGGAGGGAAGGAGGTCCCTGTGCTTTGTTTGCCATGGGGGTCGGGGGGAGGAGAGTGCTGGGATGGGGCACATGCTGGGGGCTTTATGTCCTCCCGGGATCTAGGATAAGGCTGTGGAGAGTTTGAGGAGCCTTCACATTGCATCGTAAAACATGGGTTTGCCAAGAGGGTGAGACAGACAAAGGTACTTCCAGTGGAGGAGATGATACATACAAAGGCCGAGCTGTGAGCAGTAGCACGTGGCTCTGGAAAAGCGTTGGTGGCACGTGTTAGGGACTGAACGTTTGTGTCACCCACCCCACATGCATATGCTGAAGCCCTAAATCCCCACTGGGATGGTATTGGGAAGTGAGGCCCTTGGGAGGCAATCAGGTTTAGGCATGGTCATGCGTGTGGGGCCCACATGGAAAGATTAGTGTCCTTGAAATAAGAAGAGGCACGTATATCTTTGTGAATAAATGTTTTCTATATGGTCTTATTAGCCAATGTCACCCCAATAAATTTAATTAAAAGAAGGAGGAGGAGGAGGAGAAGGAGGGGAAGGAGACCTGAGTTCTCTCTCTCTCTTCCATGTGAAGACACAGCAAGAAGGAAACCATTTGCAAGCCAGGAAGAGAATCTTCACCCAAACGGGACCACACTGGGACCCTGACCTTGGACTTCCTGGCCTCCAGAGCCATGAGAAATACATGTCTGTCCTTCAGTCCTCTGACTGTGGTACACTGTTATAAGATAGGATGCTTTTTCTACTCTACTCTTTGGCTTAGAACATGGTTGCCTTCGAGTGAGATAGGCCTCCGTCTCTGCCCCAGATGATGGTGGAGGTCCAAGGCAATAGGAAGCCTGCAGTAAAAAGGAAGCTCCTCTCATTCCCTCCCCAGCTGCCAAACATCCCCGCACCCGGGGCTCCTCACGCCACCTGCGACCTAATAAGCAGCTATTAGACCTGCTTCCAGGAACCTCGCCGCCGCTTCCTTGTGTCAGGTAATCATGCCCATCATCTCCCGATGATGCTCAGTGCTAGGCGACGCTGTGGCTCTGAGGCCCGGCTGACACGAGGGGGCTCAGCTGGGCTAGATGCTCTCTGGAAGGCGTGCAGCAGCCTTTTCCAGAACACCACGGCAAAAGATTTCTCTCTAGTCCAATGATAACAGAAAATTGTCCTCTGTTCTCCAGCCGCAGCCACCCTCTACACAGCACCCAAGAGAACCACACAGCATTCCATACATTCTAAAAGCAGGGCTGTTTGCAAGAACCACTCACTGATGCCACACGTTTCTGCATTAGATGGCAGGTAGCCCACTTCCACTTCCTAATTTAGCAAATCAAGATGATTATTGCATTTATGTTGTGTGAACTGTAGTGGGCAGGGGAACTGTGAAGTGTTTGATGCATCCAACTTGTCTCATTTTTTACACACGTGTCTCTGGGTGGTTTACTGCTTCCACCCTAGCATAAGAGAGGAATGAGAAGGCGTGAGTCACATCTTGTCGGCTACAACAGGAAGGTGTCCCAGGACCTTTGGAAGGGGGTGGGGAGAGGGTGGAATGATGAATACTTCAAGTTCTATGAATCAAATATGAATTGAACTGTAATCAGGGCTTAAAGTAGATGGCTGCATAATAAGTGCTAAACAATTCATCTTTCTGTCAGGCAGCAGAAAGTAATTTATTCATAACCATTTAAGCAAGAAGAGATCTTGTGTGTATAAAGACTAGAAAGTTTAGTGTGTTCCATTTAAGATGGCACTGCAAAGGGCCCAAGTTGAAAGAAAGTGCCAAAAAAGGGAAAAGGAGTGAAATAATCGTTTGCATCAAACCTTATTTGAGTTGGGAAATATCATTAATTCCCTTTCAGCATTCAATTGAGAAATCAACAGGGCTTAGTTTAAGACTTCTTTAGATGAAAAATTGGTAAATTCAGTAAAGCTTGATCTTACTCTATATCTCAGGCAGTCCCTGAACAGCTATGTGTAAAGTTAAAAAGTATGCATTAAGTTACATTCTTCTCCCTTTGACTTCCATTATGATTTCAGAGATATGTTTCCTTGAGACCCCAAAATACAATAAAAGCACCATTTAGGCCTCTTATGATTCACTGCAAGCAATCTACCTTTGTCAACGTGCAATCTTTGAGCATTAAATCGTCCCACAAAACCATAAGAAAAATGTACACTTTTCCATATAATCTTAGCACATTCGGGATGAATCACACACATCCTCCATTAAAACATGTTATATAACTAATTTTCACTTTACTTCCATTTTTCATGACTCCGTGGGATTTACGTGCACAGGCAGCCCCAGCACTAGGAGAAGCTCCAGGGTTTCAGCTAGACGCACGAGCTGGCGGAACCACATGGCAGAGTTTCCTGGGACGGGACTCAGTTGTGCCACTTCACAAGCGCTATACCGCACTCGCTCGGTACTGCACAGCAAATGCTATGTTGTGTCGTAAAGCGACTGACTTACAGTTCTGTGTTAAAATTTAGTGAAATTCTGTTTAAAATGCTTGAGTCAGAAAACTATGTCTGGCCACCTTAATAACTGAAACCAAATGTTTGGCAGAGACTAGGCTGCAAAACCCGTTTTCTAGAATAGTTCACGTGTAACCCCAAGCAATTCAATGCGAGTGGCTTTTAAATTAATGAAGCTTTAAAAGAGAAAAGTCTGTTTTTTTTTTAAAAAAAGACCACAATAAAAGAGCTACATGATAACAGATTTAGTATGTTCAAACTCTGTGATTTGTCTCTTCAGAGCAACTGGAGCTGCCCCCAGACAGAGAATGACCCCACATACAGGGACTAGGCACTCTGCCTAATGTAGAGAAGATGCAAGGACCCAAAACGGAAGTGAAGCCGAAGACTGCCATGGGAGTGTTTGGGAGGCAAAGTTACATGCTGTCTAGGGTAAGCTGCAAGTCGCTATTTAAAGACAGCACACGGCTCCCTTCGCGTGCTCTGTGT
This sequence comes from Mormoops blainvillei, assembly GCA_004026545.1. Classification (NCBI taxonomy): domain Eukaryota; kingdom Metazoa; phylum Chordata; class Mammalia; order Chiroptera; family Mormoopidae; genus Mormoops; species Mormoops blainvillei. The sequence continues at coordinate 44,144 of PVJD01010113.1, forward strand.
GTGTGTTAAGGCAGTGGGGTCGGATCTGGACCCGGGCACCCTGCGAAAATTCCCTCCTTGTACATGTTCCTGGGCACTTAAGAAGCCCCACGCACTAAGTCAATCCGTGGGACTACTGCCTCTTAACCAGGATTAAACTAATTTGTCATATCAAATATTTAGAACTTTATTGTATTTTTAAAAGTAACCATGAATACAGGCAAGTGCCAGAAAGTTCAAGAGTCTAAAGAAAGAATGGGGCACACAGAAAAACGTTTCCTAACCACAGGTGTTTTTTTCAAGCAGACATCTGGGATAATGTGAACAAATATACAATGGCCTACAACAGAAGGGGTTTTTTAAATCTTTCTTGGAATGGAATATTGAATTTGCCCACATAGTAGTCAGATTTTTCTTTCAGGATTTTCAAAGCTAAGGTTTAAAGGAGAATCTTAAATTGAATAATCTTAAATTGCTCTCATAATTCTTTCTGTTACACCGAGTACGGATCCCGAGCAACCGGATCCAAGGCGCTGCTGTCCACTTAGCAACCGCTATCTGCCTTTGGACAACAACCTCTAATAGTGCCGAGGAGCCTGGCATTACGCTAAGTCCCTTACATACGTGATTTGGGTTAATGCTGGCGACTCTCTGAGGTGAGTATGCGACTATTTCTATTTTAAAGCTGTGGGCTCGGGGCAGGAGGTCACACTGTGGCAGGGGATGGGTCAGGACTTGGATGCGAGTCAGCCTGACTCTAAACCCGTGTGGGGTTGCCTCACATTCCTAGACCTATAAAATGATGGGCGTGCCCTCGAGGCAGCCATATACCTGAAAGACAGTTCTCATTCTACTCCCCACCATTGCCCCTAAAACGCCTTCAAACTCAACAGTAAAACATTATATTTTTAGGTAGTTCATGTCACTTGTCTTCCTCAGGCACCGCGACTATGGTTCAGAATCTAGACAGGAACTTGATTGAATGTTAATGGCCATGTGTACCTTAAAGGACTGGTAGCTGGTGTGGAAGAGGGTGAGGTGAAAGAACACGGTGGGAGAATAATACTCGTGGGTGAACAGCGGAGTAACCAGAGAGGACTGTGGGTATTTCTCCTCTCTGGTTTCTTCCAAAGCCACTAGGGAGAAAATAAATTTCCTCCTCCTCTCAAAGAAAGAGGGAAATAAAACAATAACTAAAAGGTGACCTTAGGGATTTTCTGGTATTAATAGAGCCATCATAGATAAGAAATTTTATTTCATTTTTTTTTACAAGGATATTAAGCCTAACTATAGTGTCTCTAATTCCAAGCACCAGGAAGTTATATGGTAGCTTAGGGACTTAGACACTGAAATCTACTATAAATGAGAAGAAAATGTTAAGGTTTTTTGAAAGCAGAGAAGGAAAAGAGACATGGAACGAAGGTTGGCAATTATTAAGTACCTGAGTATACTTAGGTATTTACAATTTTAATATAATTTTTTAAATGTTGTTCTTCAGGGTATCACAAAAAGTGTCTTACAAACCACCAAGTATTAGCAATCCTCCTAGATTAATGTTCTCCTATCTGAATGAAGACCTGTTTTTCACAGGAAATATATACTACCGTCATCACAGGTTATATTTTGAAATTTGGCTATCCTGTGTGTTTGAGGAACTTTGGTATTCACACCACAGGATTCACAAGCTAGTTACCTGTTGACATCAATTTTTTTCTAGTGGGCTAACTCTTGACAAGCCCAGCATCACAATGGCTGCCATTAATCGAGGATCCAGTACTAATCCCCATATAGATAGATGTATGTAGGTGTGCTTTGTGTACTACATGGTACTTTATGTTCTTTACGAAAGACAGGGTCTAGAAATGTACATCTTCGCAATATTCAAATTAAAAAGTCAATTCACAGGTCTATAGATACATAAAATGACCAAAGTGAAACTGCACTAAATATACACAAACTAAGTAAAAATATAAAAGAAGAAAAAGCTCTTACAGTTATACATAGACCTTTAGGATTCAAAAAGAAGTTATGCATTCTCTACATCATAGATGTTGCTCATTAAGACTCACTTAAGAAAATTTCCTCTGAGTAGATGTCGTTAAACAAGTGATGATGCTGCCCTTGCACCCCATCTCATGAAGTGGGTGATGCAGAAGAAGTGTAAAACTTTGACAAATAAAAGGCGATCCAGTATTTGTAATCACTCCAGGTAGGTGCTATAAGCTGGTCCTAGAGTCAGGAGAGTTCAGCTCAATCAGGGAAATCCTGCTAACATAAGGAAGCCCTTACTTGTGGTTCTGCTAATATGTGTAAATCCATGAGCATGAAAAGGGCTTGAATTCTAGATCCCAGCCGGGGAGTGCCCACGCATTCCTAGAGCATCTGGGTGGGGCAGCAGATAAAGGACTGAAATAGGAGTTAGAAACCCAGCTCTGCCAGTTACTGACTGCCTGACCTTGGCATATTAGTTAACCTCTCTGAGCTGCTGCCTCTCATTCTCCTCCTCCTTCTTCTCCTCCCTCCCCTTCTCCTCCTCCTCCTCCTTTTAATCTCTAAAACTGAGAACATAGTACCTTCATGTGCAGAAGGACTGTGCATCAAATGAAAATGGATGTCAAGATTTTCTAAAAGCTGTTAAAGCAGCCCTGGCTGGTGTAGCTCAGTGGACTGAGCATCGGCCTGTGAACCCCAGGGTCGCGGGTTCAATTCCCCAGTCAGGGCACATGCCTGGGTTTGCAGGCCAGGTCCCCAGTAGGGGGCATATGAGAGGCACCCACACATTGATGTTTCTCTCTCTCCCTTTCTCCCTCTCTTCACCTCTGTCTAAAAAATAAAATAAATAAAATCTTTAAAAGCTGTTAAAGCAGATATGCATTTTACTTCACATTTAACCTGTTTTAAGAATAAAGATTAGATCTTGCAACATAGCCCTTAGCGCCTTATGCCACTTAGTCCCATCCCATGTACCCTGCCTCAGTTTCCTCTCCACTGATCCATGTACCCTCTGCTCTAACAACATTAATCAAATCATCATTTTCTAGCAACATGAATCAAATCTCCATTTTCTCCCATAGGGCAACTTTGCATAACACTTTACTGTGTTATACCTGAATATTTCATGCATGTCTCATTTAATCATCTTAACCCTTTGAGGCGAAAAAAAGAGAGACTGTTTCTAACTAGCAGATAAGGGTGGAAATAAGTGAATTGCACACATCCTGCACAACAAGTGGTGGAGCCAGCATTTAAGTCCAGATCTGTCTTTTAGTGCTGCCTCCTGGACGGAGCTTCTGCATGTCTCCCCTGGAGTCAGTGGTAAACTCCTAGGGGGCCAAAACCACTCCCTCTCATGCCTCCATGCTGTCTGATGCAGAGTTCCACACAGAGTATGGTCAGTAAAAGTGAGTGATGCCAAAGAGAACCTGTAAGAGCTGAGAGAGAGTGAGGTCCTCCTCTTAGGGTGTGGGGCTGGTGGGAATGCAGGTGCTACCCAGGGAACTGTGTGTTGCCCTCCAAATTTATAGGTTGAAGCCCTAACCTCCACTGTGACTATATTTGGAGATACAGCTTCAAGGAGGTAATTAAAGTTAAATTTAGGTAACTGATGAGTTAATTACTGTTAAATAATTAAGGTTCAAGAAGTTAAATTAAGGTTAAAGAAATAAGGTTTAAAAAGGTAATTAAAGGTGGGGCCCTAATCCAATAGGATTTGTGGCCTTTTAATGGGAAGATATTCCTTTCTCTCTCTCTCTCTCTCTCTCTCTCTCTCTCTCTCTCTCTCTCTCTCTCTCTCGTGGCCATTGGCAAGCCAGAAAGAGGGCTCTAATCAGAAACATACCATTCTGGCACCTCGATCTTGGACTTCTAGCCTCAAGAACTATAACAGAACTACAAGAAAATGCATTTCTGTTGTTTAAGTTCCACCAGTCTATGGTATTTTGTCATGGCATCCCTAGTGGACTAAGATGGCAGGCGTACGTACTGAACATTGCGCTGGGGATGACCTTGTTGCAGAAAGTGAAACCGGGAAGGACTCATGCGGCACCGGGAGTAATGAAGGGAAAGTTTATTTACGCATGTGGGCCCAGTGGGGTACTCTCTCAAAGCCTGGGCCCAGAACAATAGTTCCACATTCCTTTTATGTTGGGCCAAATGGGGAGGGTCTTGGGAGGTGTGGTACAGGTCTGAGGAAGGTCCTGGGAGGTGTGGTACAGATTTGGTGTGCACGGATTTACAGAGACGGGAAAGAAGCATTTATAGCATTAGTCAGGGCAAATGGCGTCTCAACATCTACGGCATTAGTCAGGGCAAATGGCATTTCATCTTTGGTATCTGAACCTTGATTCCCTCTACAATAACAATTACGTCAAAAATGATCTTTAGAACATGAAGAGGTTCCACTTGGGTATGTGCTTAGGAGGCGTAGAATAGTTCACTTGTGTCAAATACTACCTATGGGTCAGAGAGGAAATCTCAAAGGAAATTTAAAAATACACTGAACTGAATGTAAATGAGAAAACAGCACATCAAAATTTGTGAGACACAGCTAAAGCAGTGCAGAAAGGGAATTTTATAACACCAAATGCTTACATTAGAAAAGAATAAAATTTTCAAATCAATAATCTATGCTCCTAACTCAAGAAACAAAAAAGAAGGAAAAATAAACCCAAATAAGCACAAAACAAACAGAAGAAAGGACATAATAAATATAACAGCAGAAATCAATAAAATTGAAAACAGAAAAAAACAATAGCATAACCGATAAAATATAGAGACAATTCTTTGAAAATATCAATGAAATTGACAAACTTCTAAACAAGAATAACAAAGAAAAAAATGCTAAGATTCAAATAACCAATATGAGGACTAAAACAAGTAATACTACAGATCCCACATCTATCAAAAGGATAGTAAGGAAGTACTATAAAACAATTCTACACATATCAATTTAACAATGTAGATAAAATTGACCAATTATTGAAAACCCAAACTATCACAACTCATCTGATATGAAATAGATAATTTAAACAGGCCTATAATTGTTAAGGAAATTGAATTCATCATTTAAAAATTCCTAAAAAAGAAAACTCCAGACCCAATGGTTTCATTGGAGAATTCTACCAAACATTTGAAGAAGAATGAATACCAATGTCACACAATCTCATCCATAAAATAGAAGTATATTTCCCAATTCATTTTATAAAGCTAGAATTACCCCGATACTTAAACTAGACAGAGGCAGTACAAAGAAAAAAAAAGAAGAAAATAAAAGAAAGAATACTATAGACCACTACCCCCCCTGCATAGAGATGCAAAAATCCTTAACAACATATTGGTAAATAAAATTCAGCAATATATAAAAATAACTATGTGCCATGACCAACTGAGATTTATTCCAGGTATGGAAGGCTGATTCAATACTCAAAATCAATCCACATAACCCATCATATTGACAGGCTAACAAAGAAAACTCACATGATCCTATCAATTGATACAGAAAAAGCAATAGACAAATGCAACACCCTTTCATGATAAAAAGAGAACTAAGAATAGAACTAAGAATGGAGAAGTAAGAATAAGAATTGAAATTCCTTCAATTCATTAAAAAAAAAAAGTCTTCAAAAAACCCTCTCATTAATATCACGCTTACTGGGAAAAGACTGAACACTTTTCCCCCAAGACTGCGAACACGGCAAGAGGTCTAGTCTAACCATTGCTATTTAATACAGTATAAGGTGTTATAGCCAGGATGATAAAGGGGGAAAAAAAGGAAATAAAAAGTATATGTTCAGAAAGAAAGAAATAAAACTGTCCTTATTTTCAGAAGACATGATTGTTTACATAGAAAATCCCAAGGACTCAACCAAAATAAGTAGAGCTAATAAGTGAATTCCATGAGGTTGCAGAATACAAGAACAACATATTTAAATCAATGATATTTCCATATACTAGCAATGAATGTGTGGGCATCAAAATTAAAAATAAAATACCTCAAACAATTGCTCAAAAAATTAAATACTTAGGTACAAATCTACCAAACCATGTACAGAACCTGAGTGGTGAAAACTACAAAATGCTGATAAGAAATAAAAAAAGATATAAATAAATGGAGAGACATAGCCCAAAATGATGTATAGGTTTATAGTAGGAATGAATAACAACCACCCTAAAATATCAGGTTCTAATCCCTGGAACTTGTAAATTAAATATTAACTTACAAAGAAAATGGGTCTTTGCAGACAATGATTGAATTAAGGATCTTGACGTGGGGAGATTATTCTGCATTATCCAAGTGATAAAACCAATCACAAGGGTCCTTATGAGAGAGTGGCAGAGGGTAATTATATACATACAGAAGAGAAGATGATTAACAACAGAGGTAGGGATTGGGGTGATACAGTCAAGGAATTCCCTCTTAAAGCAAATAGGGTTTCCATTGCAACGTTGGACACTTAAGAAGGATTGGGAAGTAGCTAAAATTGGTCTTGTCAATAAAAGAAGACCTTATACCAATGGAAATCTAGCTTTCACCCAGAATTTCAGCAGAGATTACAAAGCTCATTCTTTTTGGCCACTCCCCCTAGAAGGATTCGGGCCTCAAACACGACAGATTCACTCACAGAGAAGTGGATCACCTGAGGACAGCTTTGGCAATAGGCCAGAAACAAAATTACCCCAATAAGCTATTCCAAAAGGATTCCCTCTCCTGGAAGGCCTGCCATGTCTTTGCATGGCTAAGGAACACCCTTGCCTGCAGGATTCTCTCCATTCACGGGTGCTGCCAATGCTACTGGCAGAAAGGAACCCTCTGCCTTTAAAGAGACTGTATGTCAGGGCCTTGTGAAGTTCTTTTTTCCCATATATCTCCCACCTGCCTTATTCCACTAAGGATCTGAGGAAGCTGGCAAGGCTTCATACTCTAAAATAAAAAGGTATAAATGATTTAATAGATCAAGGCCATAGAAAATAAATTTAGAATACAAAATTGAGACCAGGGCAAAGCTACACTGCAAGTATGCAAGCCATAGGTTTCCACAGTTACAAAAGTTAAGCTGAGACTATGGTTCTGAACTTCTCAGCAGGAAAAGAGTAAAAAAGGTGGTACATGAATTCAGTGGACACAAGGAAAACACTGAGCAATTTCTGCAGGAAGCGAAGCTGTTCCTGATGAAAATCTAACGGAGCCATTGCTTGGGTGAGCCTCTCTGTAAGGGACACAAAGTGCTACAGCAAACAGCATCCTCAACAACGTGTCCAGAAGGCACAGCTCTGGGCTCCGCGGCTTCGCCCATGTATCCTTCTAGAACAGTGATTTTTAACTGGTGTACCACAAGAATTTTTAATACATGTAACATCTGACCACTTAGTTGGGGCACAGACTTCTTTTCCCCGCAGGGGTGTCCAACCCGCAGCCCGCGGCCTGCGTGCAGTCAAGGATGGCTATGAATGTGGCCCAACACAAAATTGTAAATTCACTTAAAAAATTATGAGATATTTTGTGATTACATGTCTCAGTGTGTTTAATCTGTGGCCCAAGACAACTCTTCTTCATCCAGTGTGGCCCAGGGATGCCAGAGAGGTTGGACAGCCCTGCCTTAGATTATAGAATTAAAAAATGACTACAGCTAAAACAGCAATAGACATCTGGTGTGAATAAATGAAAATTACATCTTTTTTTTTTTTTTGGTCAGATCGGCAAAAGAGGTAATTTTTGGTATGCCAAGAGTTTTAGTAATTAGTTTATGTGTGCCATGAGATGTAAAAGGTTGAAAATCACTGTTCTAGAGTAACACTGGCAAGAGTTTCAAGAAGTGTAGAGGTCTGTCCAGAAAAAGTTCAACCATTGTTAATATAGTGAGAATGCTTTGCATGACATCAATATAACCTGTCAGCCAAGGAGGGTGGACTGGAATGCGCACGCATAAACATGATGACTTCACTGTACTCGTCAGTGGGGGTGGTAGACACCATTGAGTGAGCATGTGCACTGTGTGGTCATCACATTCAAAATGACTGAGCAAGTAGAGCAATGAATCTGCATTAAATTTTGCATTTAGCTTGAGCATTCCTCTACGGAAACTATTCAGATGATTCAGAAGGCTGCAGCTGTGAGCAAGTGGTAACTGGCAGCTTCATCACAACAACGCACCTGCTCATGCATCACGTCTCATGCAGAGTATTTTGGTGAAACATCTGATCACCCAGGTGACACAGCTCCACTACAGCCCAGATTTGGTGCCCTTTGACTTCTAGCTTGTCCCAAAACTAAAATCACCTTTGAAAGGGGAGAGATTTCAGACCATTGATGAGGTTCAAGAAAATATGATGGGGCGGCTGGTGGCGACTGGGGGGACTATGTGAGGTCCCAAGTGCCTACTTTGAAGAGGACTGAAGTATCATTGTCCTATGTACAATGTTTCCTTTATCTTGTATCTTCTTCAATAAATGTCTCTGTTTTTCATAGTACATGGCTGGATGCCTTCTGGACAGACCATATATCCAATATGTTGGGTCTTGATGTTTAATATAGGGATAAAAATATCTTAATTACTTAAAGTTTTTAAAAACATATTGAGGCGGGTGATGCGAATACTGGGAAAAAGAAGGCAGTGCCTAACTCTGGGGAATAGGCAGGGGAAGCCCAGCACCTCTGTCTCCCCTTCGATCTCCGTGATTCTGTGTGGTCCATTCAGGTGCCTGGTCTTTACACTCATTCCCCCAACAAATAACTATTAACCCAAATGTGTGTTGGACAAGGGGGAATTAGCTTCAAAGGATCAGCCATGTCCTTTGGGGGCTTATCATGGGTGAGAGAAGAAAGATGCTGAGTAATTACTGGTATACTCGCTGTTACCAATGGAGGAGCACCAGGTGTCATGGAGTGGGTTGATGAGGGTGTTAATTTAGTCTGCTTATCATGGCAGCCTCCCGGAGAAACAGAAGTTTAAGCAGAGAACTTAAGGATGAAAAGAACATAGCTGGGGAAGGAATCTTAGAAACAGGAAGAAGAGCATGTACGGAGTCCCTAGGTGAGAGATGTTAGAACATTTCAGAAGCCCAAAACAGTGTGGAGAGAGGAAGAGGAGGAGTAGCTGGTAATGAGGGTGCTAAAAGGAAGTGGCACAATTTATTAAGGGCCTGGGAAGCCTTGCCAAGGATGTTTATTTAACTCTGAAAGAAACAGGCAGACATTGGCAGATTTTAATCAAGGGAATTGTAACACCAGTTCACAATTCTGATGATCACTAGCTGCTGTGGGGGGCGCGGAGGCGGGGGCGGGGGGGAGGGAGGACAACAGAATGGAGGCAGAAAGACCAAAGTCTTCCTCAGATTAGGTTATTTGGTTGGGGGTTGGGGGGCGGAGGAAGAGTCTTGAAAGAGAGAAGAGTCTTGGCTGAACAATAGGTCAGCACCAGAAAAGAAAAGATGACTACATTGGGTTCTGAAAATCAATTCACCAACTTGCAAGTTTAGCACTGCAAGTACGGTACATCATGAATCATGTCGGCTGAACACAAGAGCCCCTGGGAAAGGCAGGGGCCCTGGGGCGGACGCTAATAACAATGCAAAGTCATTTGTGCTTCTATTGTCCAATTATAATGAGTCCACTCATCACAGTAATAAGAGTGATGATGTGTTTGAATAACATGATAGCTTAATAGCTATTCCTGACCGCCACTGCTGCCCCCCCACCCCCCGACTATTACGACGGAACTAAAACATTCTAGAGTATTTAGCATTCTACAAGAGTCAGGAAAAAAATGTCTTTTTGTGTCAGGAGTAGGTTTAAAGAAATAAAATATATACAGGATCCAGTTACTTCTGGGGCTTTAAAAAGGAACTTTCTCCTAGGGTAGCAAAATGCATAAGGGTTATTTTTTCAGGACAACCCCTTCTATATTACAGAACCTTTCTTCACTGACTTAAGTAGTTAGTCTCTGGGCCTCAGTTTAGCCATTTCTAGTGTGCTGGGGGGAGGAGGTCAGATAATATTCATGGTTCTCAAACCCAGTCATACGTCACAATGAACTAGGTTGCTTATTAAAAACTTTACCTGTTTGGGCCCCATCCAAAACTCTGAGTATGGTACCTCGGTATCTATATTCTGAAATGTTCCCCTGTGATTCTAATAATCGATCTTGGTTGAGTTCCAAGACTCTTTCTGTTTTCAAAAGTCTAGGACCCTGCTACTCAGTGTGAGAGCTTGTTGGATGGGCAGAATCTCAGGTCCCACTCCAATCTGCTGAAGCAGAACCTACATTTTAAACACAAGTCCCAGGAGATGGAGTTCACATTAAAATTGTAGATGCTCCAGTCTGGGACTCTACCTTTCACACGCGGTCCTCATTTCCTATAGTCCAGGAAAACTTGGCTGCCGGGGAACACTGCCTTTCTAGGAGTCACACAGCAGCCCGCCGGCTGAGCCTAGAATGCTGGTTGTCCTCCATCAGCAAGGACACAATGCCTCTCTCACAGCCATAAATAAGCTCGGGGGGGAAGGGGCCGAGTCAGCAAAGGTAAATCAAGTCCTGGATTGTGCTGGCTCAGGCATACGCTGGGAGAGAGGCGGAAAAGGAAGCACCAAAATCTGTGCATATTTCTTTAAAATATATAAATAGCAGGTAATCAGAGGCTGACTTCAAATCTGGGTCTGCATAAATTTCGCCCCAGGGGTACTGTATATCCTTCTCCCTTTCAGCTTCCTTTTTCACTGCGTCTTGCTCATCCTGGGTTATGTTCCGCATTTTCCCCCCTCATACCTGGATGTCTTCTTTTCGTCTACTGTTTTTAAAAAGGCAAACGAAACAAGCAACAGCCACCACAAAGGCCTGTTGTAATTCTTTCCATCAGTAGTATATGAATAAATTCCAACTCTCTTTCCATTCTTACCTCTCTACTCACATTCAATTTGCCTACTGTCTTCAGGAATTTATTCATTAACATTCATTTACTCATTAATTCACCTAATATTTATTGAGCATCTGTTTAGTACGATACCCCATGTAGCATACTAGGTGAGGTTAAATTGAACCTGTCTCTACCCTCTGGAAGCTCATAGTTTATTCGGGATTTAAACTTCAGGAATAATAATACCTAACAGAAAGTGCAAAGTGAAGATTTCAGAAGAGAAAGAGATAAAATGGTTTGGGAGAAAGACTAAGGAAAGATCCCTTATGGTTGGGGAAAAAATAATAAAAATATCTTTTTTTTGGAACAAGAACAAGGTTTTACACACACACACACACACACACACACACACACACACAGAGCAGAAGAAGACCCTGGGGTAGAGGCCTCTGGCTTGATATTTGACCATCAGCCAGTTAACCAACAGCACATTAGGTTTCACTTAAAGGGTCTAAGCCCCTTTCTAGTGGAGCAAAGTCCATTTGTGGTTACACATAGTTTGGGGAGGAAGGTCTGCTCCTAATTTGTTGAGATTTGTGGTAGATTTCATTGGTGGCTTTTCTGAATCCCTGGGCAGGTGCCCCAAATGCAAGGCTACCATTTTCCATGCCCAGAGGACAGGCACAGTTGTTTTGAGCAGAGTCCTCTAAACATAGTCCTGGCTCCTCCAAAGTCAGGGGGATACCCTAGCTTGGGGGGATGGAGGCAGATGATTTGACTGGGAGTACACATTTCTCTCTACAGATGTCTGGTGATGTCCCCATAGTACTACTGCTTTGGTAAGGGGAGCCCCAGGTACTCTGTAGGAACAGGGGACTATAAGTATACCCAACCTTTGCAGTTATGGCGCCATCCCCCATTGCTGTACCTGTGGGCCAGATAGTTAGGCTCCAAGTGTTCTGATGGTATGTGTGACACAGTGGCCTCCCATCACCAGTGAGACATTGTTCCCTCTGAGTGCACCGCCTGTGCTTTGGCCAGGTAGGCCCAGCTGTACTGATGGAAAGTGAGAATAACATGCTTTCCAATCATGGGAGGGATGCTGTGCCCTCCCATAGCATCACCTGGATTCTGCACAGGTGAGCCCCAGGTGCTTGGAAATAAGATGGAACTAGAAGTGTGTCTAAATACAGCATGGTACGGGCACTTGTATCTATAATGGGTGTGATGTAGCCAGGTGAGCTCCAGGTGTCCTAACGAAAGGTGGAGATAGGCATGTCTCTTGACATACATTTCTTCTCCATGGTGGTGGCTGTTGCAAGTGTAGGAGGTTTTCTAGGCCCAGATGGGCCACAGGTGCACTGATGGCAAGTGTGAACACTAGGG